>CM040186.1:89514442-89751942 GCA_022606455.1 Callitettix versicolor
CTTTCGGAAAATAATTAATACGAAAAAGTTTGTGCAATATGTCTGTACTTTTTTACTGTCGTTCCTAAGAAATACATTTGGAAATCGTTTAAATAACTTGGGGAAAAAGCATTTTCAACTCGACCATTCGGAGCATTTGGTTGTGTGTTTGTAACGCAGTTTTAGTCAAAGCGATTGTTTTGAAATGCGATAAGAAGATACATTGTATAAAGCCCAACTGACATATGCGTAACATTTTTTTCTTATTTACTTCCGTTTCAAGATGGCTGTCTGATTAATCGATGAACATTAAACGCCATTTTAATCAAACTCATTGGCCGATTGTTTTGAAATTTGGTACAAAGGTACCTTGTATAATGCGCGAAAACTTATGCAAATGGTTTTTCCCCACTAACTGCCGTTTCAAAACTAAACGGGCTTTGATTAAACTTCGAGAGTGTAGTTGCTGCTATATCCTACTATCCACTATATATCCTGTAATAGTGGCTGAACGGCAAAACCTAACATAACTTTGACCTCGTGATGGAGATAAAGCTTCCAATGAAGTTAGTCCAGTAACATTTTTCGTAAATATTACGGTTACTGGTCAAACTGGCTGTAATGGAGTGTTCTGTATGTTAATTAAGAATATACAGCGAGGTCTATTGTTCTTTGAACTACTGGTAGTGGGCCTATTGTTACTCGGTGGAAGTGCGTCACAACTGTAACTGCATTGTGATGCAACGCACCCAGAATCAAGCCTCAGCGGTGCATTCAGACAAAACAGTCACGAGGAAGGACAGCCTGCACTGAGCAGCAAATTACAGATTTGTAACAACCATTGTCCTGGATCAGCTGTTTGGAGGAAGGCACGATGACTAGTGTCCCTCGTCATGTAACAGTTTGTATTTTCCGCGTGGACGGTTACTTAATTGTACAAGGATAGTAAATAAAAAACCGTGAACGCAACTGTCTCGCTGAAGTGATGGAAGCGAATTTTCAAATTTAATTACTTTATCTTAACATTTTTTTAAACATTCTGATTTCACCATTATAATCTGCATATACTAGTATTAAATTTGACGCTTTTAAATTATATCGGATATACGAAAATGAACCCTGATCGCCACCAAATCCAATTTCCTAATTACAAAGTATTTTTAAAATTTAATTTACTCATTTAAGCAGTTTTCAACGTTGATTTACAATGGTGACATTAGACTTTCAAAACTATCGCAAATAAATAGAATAAGATTTTTAAAGATTTGTAATGACCGCCATTTTGAAACTGTTGAACGGATTTTGCTGGGTAACGAACCTGTCGAAGTTATTAGCAAAATCGTTTTTCTTACCAAGTTTGAATCAAATCATACAAAAATTGCTAACGTAAGATTGCTAAAAAACACACAACTCTCTCTCTCTCTCTCTCTCTCTCTCTCTCTCTCTCTCTCTATATATATATTTGATTTCCAATATATTATTATATATATTGGAAATTTGGTATGATTTTGATCAAATTTGACTAAAAAATATACATTTTGGTTGTTTAGAAAAGTTCTTTACTTAACTTAACAATCATCCATTTTACCAGTTTTAAAATGACTGTCACTTAAAATTAAAAAAAAAAATCATAACTTCTCTTCTACACTCGTTTGGAAATATGATCTCACAATAATAATAAAAGTTAAAACTTGCAAAATTTACCGTCATATATACGTATTTATTTTGTTTTATTTTAAGTGCTATTTATTATTATTTTGTATACGTATTTATTTTAAGTGCTAAAATTGATGGTCAGAGAGTAAAATACCGAAAAGCGAAAATAAACCCTGAACATCGTCGAAGTTTGTTTTGGTTTTTTCTTCTCGAACAGTAAATTTTTTTACTTCAAATTTGATTCACTTGATTTACGAATCTTTTCATGTGACCATGAACTGAACGAAATTCGACGAAACTTATTCTGAGAACTTATTTGAGTTTATATTTTTTTAATTGATAGTATTCAAACCGATTTTTTTGGAAAAAGTAGCAAGCAACACATAAAATGTTTTTTGTTAGTGCATAAGTATACTTTAAAATTCTTTTAAAAAAATGAATTAAAGAAGCCACAAATTATATAACATGTGTTTTTAATCTCACAGTTCGAACAATCTATAAAACGAGACTTACTTCTATGCACAATAGTTAACCTTAACAAAACAATATATTTACCTAGAAACCATAGAAATATTGAAGAAGAAGAAATTACGTCGCTGCACCTGTGGGCGTAGTTATAATCAAACAGGCCTCGGCTTACTCTGTCGAAAAATTATTTATTACTTTAAGAACGTTCAGTTTCAAGGGCTACAAGATCATCTTTACTTTCACTGCCGACAGCTCTGCTACAAGGTCCAATAGAATCACGTTGTTTTTTTTACCCTTTGGCCACAAAAACTCTTAATATGGGCACTAATGAATACAAAACAAATGACTAAGTGTAGTGTTTTATTCGAGAAAAATTAACGATGCAAAATACCTTATTTGAAAGTATGTGGTATCAGTGTACTGACATATTGATAGAGACTATACGCTTGTTTTGATTAGGCTAAGCGTTGCTTAATCATACCTACAATTTACTAATAGTGAATATGGATGATAGGAGCGTTACCAAATAAATCTTTTGCTGTTGTTATTTAAATTTTTATATCAAAACTGGATAATGTTTAGTACCCGAAACCCTCTTTCGATTAATATGAACATATAATTCTAATTTTTGAATTTTCAAAAATCATTTTGTCGACATTTTTAAAGAAATTAAATTAATGGTGTAAAAACATTGAACGAACTTCCTCGTATTCAATTGAATCTTTAAAAAGGATTTAAATGGAGCTCTTGAGTACTCGAACGTGTGGGTCATCATTTCCTCAAAAGTTCAGTTTCGGAAATATCGATAAATCTGTACAATCAGAACTTACTTAAATTTTCAACACATATGAAAAGATCGTTTCGTAAATCATTGTAACAAATTTGAAATGAAAACAAGTTTGAGACTAATTGGAAAAATTTCGAAATTACTTTTTTTTTAGATTTGATTGATTTCAGTTATTAAACCATTTGATCCAAATAAGAGTGAAAAGAAGTCAGATAACAAATAAGAGCCTATGTTTTGTTTTGCTATTTAATGGTTTAAAAAATATATAGTGGATTTTGAAAAAAACACAAATTAAATGAATACGCTTCTGTATATAAGTTAACCACTGTTAAGTAATCAAACAAATTAAAAAAATCCCAGAAATGAGTAGATTATACTTACATGTCAAGTGACGTCGAAATCAATTAACTCCTAATCGCCAGAAATACACACACACACACACACACACACACACACACACACACACAAATAAAATCCACTTTTTACACTGAAAAAAGTAAACTGATCAATGAAAATCTCAAATTGTTTTTTGTTTGATGTCCGTATATGCCATTATAGGGAGTGAACAGAAATAATTTTGAATTTTAAATATAGACAACAATTTACTTAATTGTTGTTACTTTAATTCAATTGTTAATTGTTGTTTAATTCAATCTTATTAAAAAAAATTAATTAAAATTTATCTCCGTTTTAGACATTACAGTCTTTTCAAACTTACAATATGTGTTTTCCTTTTATTGCAATACGAAATTTAAAAAAATATATAAATGTTATTATATATATATATATATATGTTATTAATATATAAATTCATTATTATTTTTTTTACTGTATGAAAAGGGGTGAACAAAAACAGTCATTGTTTCTCCTATGTTTTTGTGGAACTTGCTGGGGTCAGTAGGAACATACCGTAATGTTGAGGAGTAAACAAAAGCACTATTTTCTATTACTAATTTTCTAAAAAAAAACAGTAAACATCTTCGTGCTTCTGCCATATTGATTTTTTTGAGTAACTCTAAATACATATTTGAGATGTGCTTAATGAGTTGTATGACATCGGGAAATGATTCTAAGGAGTAGTAAAGCCGCGGAGTGGTATCCTTGTGGCGAAATATCGGCCGTAATGTAGGCCTAATTACAAAGGCAGCGATTAGCCACACCAGAAGGCCACTGACCGGATCCGTTTCCATGCTGGTCGCTTGTCGCAATGTTATTTCAGTAAAACCAACCTTGCAAGAAGTTATTTATTGTTGTTTGTTCTCTATGGGTGTAAGAAAACTTATGATTAGCAACATTATGATTTTAAGAAAGTATAATGCATTTCACTCTGCCTTCCGTAATTTTGTTTGAACGACTTTGTAAAAAAAATTAATGACAAAACTAGCACTTATAAAACTATTATCGTTTTTTTGTTAAACAATTAAAAATAAAATGTTTAATAAAAAAATTATTTATTCTGAGTATAGTAGTTCCTTTTTTATTTTTTTAAATTTTCCAGCGGAGTCAGCTGAATTATGCAGCTGATGGGGTTAGCGATCCCACTGTACCTCTAGCTCATATTACTCTCTTTCTCTTTCTCTCTCTCTCTCTCTCTCTCTCTCTCTCACACACACACACACAACCCCCACACACACTCCTCTACAAAACTTAGCTAAGCCTAAAGTGCAAAGCGACCGCTACTGATAGAGTAAATGACACTGGCATAATGGTGTATCAAACACTGACATAATGGCCTGGAATACCTGGGCGGACTTCATTTCCCTAGCTACTCTTGTGAAGATCATGAGTAAGAATGTGAAATAGCGGGATCTCGCAGCACAAAAAATCTGGTCAACTTGTAAGGGCATTAGTAGCAAGCATCTGCAAGCACCTCAGTAACGAACAGGGATGTCATCAATTAGAATTGATTCTCCAAATCATAGACTTTGTAAAAAACTTGGGCTGGAGAAAGCGTTACTGAAGCTTAGGAATACAGAAATTGGGTCCAACAAATCTACTAAGGTCGTAGTGCAATAATAACCTTGAACTCCATTAATTCATTCTTCCTATTCATAACTATTTAATAGGAGTTTCTTTTTTATTAGGCGTTTTCACAAGCCTGTGGATTCCCTCAACAAATAGTATATGTTATTATACAATATTCATCTGAATCATATGTTTTTCTTACCATTATATTATTACCTTATTAAGCAGCAACACTAAACCAACTTGCCGGCATTTTTTTTACAATAAAAAAAAATACAAAAACATTACAAAAAACGTATTTACATTTAATTAGTTCCTAAAAATTTCCTGATCAGAAGCTATCGCCAAATCATACTACCACAATTTCTCAAAATAGGTTTATCACATTTTACTGAAAGTTTGGTGATACATAAAGAATTTCGAAAAAATATGTCAGTGAACCACTTTCATTGAACTTAGAAAATAAATCAGAAAAAACAAATCCGACTTTTTCTTCCCGTCCGATTCACTACCGAATCATAATTTTATTTTATTTAAAATTTTCTTCACCGATTTGAGTTATGAATCTTCACATTTGACAAAAATTTCATCAAAATCTGTTGATCAATTCAGAATTTTTCCACTATTTTAGGTTCCTTGAACGTTGTAACATTACTCAAGCAAAAGAATTTATTCAAATAAGTGCAACGCTTAATGAAGGTCACAACATGACCTTGAAACCATTAAATAATCGTCCAAAGTCACAAATCAGGTTCTAACTGGAGCACTCTGTGTCGCAGCTGTGGACCGCCAAAACAACCACGCCTACAAAATTAAGTATTAATCGACGTTTAATACCAGTTATTTATGGTTGATTAACAATTCTTTTCATTTACTAAAATCTTTTCTGTATTATTTAATGAGATCTTATTAAATTTTAGCAATGATCCACAAAGGTTCATAACAATAAACCTTTGCAAGGAAAGACATCAAATTTGTGTTTCATTACTTCAACTGTTGCGTTTATATTTAAAGCTGATTATAATCGCAAGATGGAAGTTGGACCACGTGGCAGTCTAGGATCCCTTCGTAACAATATTATTACTCTCCTACTATTAGAACTCAAAACAATAATTAAATTAATAGTAAGGTTAAATTTATTGTTACAACTCGAACTTAACAATAATTTTGAAATTAACAAACATTCCCTTCCGTAAATTACATTTTAATATTTTTTCTTATGTAAATTTTAACGAGGCATGGCCCAGCATTACGACATTTTCCGGGGTCTAGATGTGTCCCAATAGAGTGATCAAGGGGTTGATAAATTTTTGCCGTGTGAGTCTACTCATAAAAATAATATTTTAAGACTCCGGCGGAGGCAGCTGAAGTGAGCAGCTGATGGGTTTAGCGATCCCACCGTACCTCTAGCTCATACTGCTCTCACTCATCTACTTAACACACAGTCACTACTCTACATAGCTTGACTAACTCTAAATTGTTAAGCGACCCGTGCTGATGGAATGAATGACACAGACCTAATGTGTATCAGAGTCCTGCTATACCTGGTGACCTCCCAGTGCAACTTAACCTTACCTCTGTATAGGTGGTCCTAATTTCTCTACCTACTTGTAGGTGTTTCCATGAGTAGAATGTAAAATGGAATGAGCGGAATCTCACCGGACAAGTCAAAAGGAGCAAAACCTCCGTAATAAGTGATGGGAATTCGCACAACAAGCTCTGCTCATCAATAATGAACTGAGAAGTCATTAATAAGTAGGGAACCTGCCTACCTTGAATATTCTCCAAATAGTAGACTTTATGGAGACTAGGACTCGAATAGTCAGTTGAGATGCAACTGAGCATCTCAGAAATATTGAAAGGAGGCACAATAGATGTACAATAGTAACCCCAGGACTTCATTCATTCATTCATTTAATATCTTAAGATAATTCAGATTCCTTGACATAAATAATGTTGGCTTACTCAGTTCAGACAACGTAACTAAATTTTAAAAAATGTATATTTTTTAAAAACAAATACTAACTTAATGCTTTTGAAATGTTTTCAAAAAGTTCATGTCTTTGTATCATTAAACATTTTACAGTTAGATACCAGTCTTGTCTAGACGTTACAGTATCGATGTTTTCAAATGATAAACAAAAGCGTTTATTTAAAAGAAAAGAGATATGTAAAAGATTTTGCAGAAAATCTGCTTAAAAAGTGTAAACATCCGGGAATGCATCTGCTGCACTCTGAGGTGAACCTAATGAACTCTTGCACTAATGAACATATGCTTAAGTGAGATTTGATCAAGTAAAATACTCTCAAAAAGATTAACGTGGGAACTTTCGAAAACAATAGGGTCTGTCTAAATGCCTGATGACATATCGGGGCATGAATACGTAACACTGACTTAAAAAAGTATGCAAATCGCTCGAGTATAACGTCCGAACTGACCTACTTTTGAAATACTTAAGAATTTTTAAATGATTTAAATTAAGTATAGGAAACTTATTTGTGTAGCCTATAGTTTTACTTTTACCTAACCGCTCTGTGTACAAATATTAGATAGCAATTATTATTTTGTACAACTTAAAAAACCAGCTTATTAAACAACAACAGACGTAATGGAAGCGAATTTCTAACATTATCTTACAATAATTTGAAAATCTGCATAAATCAGCATTTTAAACTTACAAATTATATTGAAAATACGAAAATTAATCCCAATCTCCGACATTAGGGCCTATATTTTCTTAATTTAAATTTACTTCGAAAGTTTTGAATATTTTTTGTGTGCAGATTATACACGTAAAACAGATTTTCAAAAACGTGAACGGAAGACGAGTTACGATATTTTAAAGTTTGTAAAGACCACCATTTTGAAATTGTTGAAAGTGTTTTGCTGGGTAACGAAGTTACCCAATCGACATTGTGCAGAGTTTGAATTAAAATTGGCATTAACGAGTAAATTAAATTTTCTATTTTTTTTTTAAATACGAAAGTTTACCCTGACCACTATCAAATTAATTTTCTTAATCCAATGAATTTTGAAAAATGCATTAAAAATTTGTTTAAAACGATTTTTATGCAGATTTCAACATTAGTTTTTCTATCAAGTTTGTGTGTGTGTGTGTGTGTGTGTGTGTGTGTGTGTGTGTGTGTGTGTGTGTGTGTGTGTGTGTGTGTGTGTGTGTGTGTGTGTGTGTGTGTGTGTGTGTGTGTGTGTGTGTGTGTGTGTGTGTGTGTGTGTGTGTGTGTGTGTGTGTGTGTGTGTGTGTGTGTTTGTTTTAAGATATTTCAGTCGCATCTTTGGTCCGATTTGCCCCCACACACACATTATATATATATATATATATATATATATATATATATATATATATATATATATATATGTGTGTGTGTGTGTGTGTGTGTGTGTGTGTGTGTGTGTGTTTGTAACAAAAAAACACAAAAAAATATCTCGAGGTCAAGATCAGCGCTCATTGTATGGTCACGGGTCTGGGTTTTACCGTAATGGCCGCTCCAATAGCTCATTTTTCCAATGAAAATTCACTAATAACAACATTGCATCCGTAAGCGACATTGCAGACCACGTAAACGAATATTTCGATAAGCGAAAACCCAGCAGGAACACAGATTGATTTAATAGCTTAAAATTTGGTTTAACTTTTCAAACCAAAGCCTTACACTACAGTCATGCCAATAAATGACTTTCAACTGTGATCTATGGTTTTTATTTGATAAAGTTTGTTTAATATTAAGTGTATTGTGTGTTACGAGTAATACGTGTTATGTTAAGTTAGTGATATATACCTGATGATGATAATATAAATGGACGAAAGCAGTCATTTATAGATAAATAAAATAGTATTTTGATGGACCAATAGGTAATTCGACTTTTAAGCTTCACTTTACAACTCTATTAACACATACACTTAAACTTTACAACCTGCATTGTACTAATCAGCGTTACAATCAGCATAAATTAACATTTAAAATTTCATTCAGTACGAAAACGAACGGTGAGTTAAATACCAACGACTCACAGTTTGAAGCTGTCACATAAAACAACGAAGCTTGTGGTATTTTAAGAGAAGAACAACCGGACACACAAGGCGAGCGAGGCAGGTGCGTGATTTATTTTCCGGACCAACACTTTACAACAGGTTTTTTATTAACGTATTTTGTTTATTTCTTTGTATAAGACAGGTACAGTTTTATATTTTACAAGGTACAAATGTGTTTCGGACTTACACAACAACGACTCCGTTCGAAAACTAGGTTAAACAAAGTTGTCATTAAAATAAATTGTACAGTACAAATAGTAGGACCCTTACTGTACGTACGTACATACTATAATGCATGTTTCTTCTTCTTCTTCTTCTTTTTATTGTTATTATTATTATTATTACAAAAATTTAAATCATTTTATTTTTTGACTAGCCTACGTGATTTTTCTCTGTTTTAACACAGGAAATCAGATTCTGTACAGCTACTATTATTTTGTGGTTGTCGTTTTTAATTCCTACAAAAAGTCTTTGCCAGAACCAGTCTGGCGGAGAGGATGAATTATTTAATTAAATATATTTACAGTATAAAATATATACAGTATATTAAATATATTATTTTTGTGCCAGCCCAACTACACTATGAGACATGAATGTTTGCTGGGATTGTTTAAGGATTTTCAGCATCCCTTCACGCTTAATCCAGCTTTGATCCACATAAATTAAGTATGTTTTAACTATTTTAATTAAAATCAAAACTTAAATTTACATTAATCGTCCGGCCTATTTATTGGTTAAATAAGACATCCAATATACAAATGGATGTTCTAAATTACACTTAAACAATAGACTATTAGCCTTCATTGTGACATTTATTGGCCTGTTATTAGAGGCCTTATGTTTCACTATAACCGCATAGTTCTAATTAAAATTCCTTTCGCTGAAAAACTGTTAAATTGAAACATAAATAACCTATCACGGTTCCAATTTAATAACCTATCGCCACAAATAACCTATTACCACTACTTCTCATCTAGCTGCGTAATACTCTTGCAAAGATTCGAAGAATCTGTCTACTTCCTATTTATTGCTTTTTTGTGCTTATAATAGTGCATTTGTGTGTGTGTGTGTGTGTGTGTGTGTGTGTGTGTGTGTGTGTGTGTGTGTGTGTGTGTGCGCGCGCGTGTGTGTGTGTGTGTGAGCGCGTGCGCGCGTGTGTGACAGAAAATACTGTACAAACGTATTTGTACAAATACTGTACAAGCTCATAGTAGGTTCCCGGACCTGCTATGAACTTACCAACACTGCAGAAACCACCAAAGCACTTCACAACCTAAGGGAGGTCCTAACTTCACGACCTATAATAGACCTAAGCCTCAATCAGTTAAACTGCGGTGAACTGCGTACCACGCATCTGTTTTAATGTTCTTTGAGTCCAAAACTTTGGGTTTTAGAAATTGAGACAATATTTCCAATTTATTGGATCGATAAATTGTAATATATAGGTCTGGAATTTATTTACCCATATCTAGAAAATCTTTTTAATTTCTCAAATTATTTAGGCAAAATATTGTTAAAAATCTCAGTTTTCTAAATCAGCATCAATTTTGATCAAATTTTCTCAAATGAAATCAATAAACATCCTAACGAAACGAATTAGTCGCTATAACTCTAAAAAGTCCAGTTCAGGAGCTATTGAAAAATAATGAAAAGTCAACATGATTTTTCAAAATGAGTTCAACAGATTTTGCTCAAATTTAGGTCATAATTAAAATATACATAACTGTAGCCAGCGTATAAAGTTTTAAATAAAATAAATTCACTTTTCGTGAGTGAAGTGAAAAATATCAACTCTGAACATCATCGAGTTCATTCTATTCGTTTATTAATTTTTATGTTCGTAATTCATTTGTCTCAGAACACACGGACGATCTTTTTCACTTTTAAATTTTATCATTATTTTAGAATGAAAAAAATTGTTAATGAAATACAGTAACTAATTGAAATTTAGATCGAAGTTAAGGTCGTTAACTTACACCTATTACTGATTAGGGCTACTCTTACTACAGCCTAGCTTCGGTATCTAACGGTAATAAAGCATATTACTTCATTATATTTCAACTGACACACTATATTTCGTCGGCGCACATGTTCACCTCTCTTCCGATCCTAATCTCAAGGCGATGAATGTCAACAAGTAGATCAAGGAGGCTTTGAAACGGAGAAAGTTAATCTCGCTTGAATAAACTTTATGATCGTTGCATTTTCAGATACAGTAATCAGTGTTCATGACACTGACATATTGGAACAATAATTATATTTACATTAGGCGCAGGCGCAGAGATCAAGAAGCTGTATAAACATTATTCGACTTTAGGTTAATAGGGTTAGTGGTCTATCACAGACTATTGGTAATATAACTATTTACAAGTAAATTACTGTATGTAATGATGTTTAATAACAGTTTTGAAAGAATTGTTCGCTTGGGTTGTCTAATTTTAGGTCAGTTAACTATAAATTTTAACTAGTAGTTCAAAGAACAGAAGACCTCGCAATAATTTCTTAATTGATACACAGAGCGCTCCACGGCAGCGTTCGTAACTTTTCCCACCAATTTAACAAATAACCGTAATATTTACGAAAGATGTTACTGGACCAACTTTATCGGAAATTTTATGCTCTTTCTCCATGAAGCTGTATAAAAATGCAATAATTTTTCTGTTCAGCCAGTATCACAGGAAATAACCAGCAGCTACACTCTTTTGGGCTGAATAAGTTACCGTCGTATCAAATTTTAAAACAATCGACCAATGTGTTTGATTAAAATTGCGTACACTAGTCATCATTAATTCAGAAGCCGCCATCTTGAAACAGAAGTAAATGGGGAAATAACTTACTTGTATGTCATTTGGGCTTCATAAAAGGTATCTTTGTATCAAATTTCAAAACAATCGGTCGATGCATTTAGCTAAAACTAAGTACACTCGTTCTTGTAAATCAGAGACCGCCATCTTGAAACAAAAGTGAATAGGAAAAAATCTTACACATAATTTGTTTGGGTTTTATACAAGGTTCCTCCATATCAAGTTTCTAAACAATCGATCAATACGTTTGGCCGAAACTGATGAACAAACAGACACACAAATTAAATGCCGAAAGGTCGAGTTGAAACAGAGACCTCGCCTCGCTTGGTCAATTATACCTTTATAGTATATTTTTTTGTTGGCGATTACTTAAAGAAATTTGTAACGTAAAATTTTACACCAAATTTTATTGTAATAACTTTGAATGAGGCTTTCCACAATATTAACACAATAATTGTTATTTCCGTTTGTCATATATTCTAACAATTTCTCTATCAATTTACCAATCTCAGTTTTAATCTGATATACGGATATATAAATTGCTTACTTTTTCAATACTTCTTCCGTGAATTTTTTTAGAAAACTTTCAAGTTACACAGTACTGTAATTATATTTATACAGTACATACGAGTAGATATTTGACAGTTTGCTACAAAAACATATTTCAACGAAAGCACAAAAAAGCAGGTAAATTGGAAGTGATACTCACGTGAAGAAGATGCTGTTATCAGCGCCACTGACAACAGGGCCTGCACGAGCCGCATCTGTAATCAAATCAAAATTTACTGAAACAAAATTTACTAAAACAAAATCAAGATTATTAATTATTAAGTACATTAATAGATACTGTGCATCAGAGACTTATTTCATTTATCGCTGCTCAATATAGTGTCTTAGAAAGTGAGCAGCTACGAATACAATTTCAAATTATTGTTCCAAAATTGTATATTTTGCTCAATTAAATATTTTTGTAAATAAATATTTTTATACGATTAAGCTTTGAATTTTTGAAAAAGTTTCTTGAATTATTCTGTAAGTTACATATTTATATTATTCAGTGATTTGTTTTTACATTATTTCTATAAAAATCATTAAAAAAAGTATTGTAATGGTGAAAAATCGATCTTGAGATTTCGATTCGCAGATTTTCAGGTCTTTTGAGTTCAGAATGGATGAGTTTTATTTTGATCTGTTTTATAATTTACCTCTTTGACGAAATTGAAAAGGCAGTTCTGATTTGCTCACACTTCAGAAACAATTTAAATTTTATTTTAAAATTCTGTTTTCAAATTTATTTTTCGGTCAAAAAACTTTTTAAATTGGATTTTTCAAAATTAATTGTACGATTTTTAAACATATTTTCTTGCAGTCCGGAATGTAACGACGTACGAGTCGCGTGTGTCGCTTGGCCAAGCCGAATTTCATCGTAAATATTTTAATCGTGTAATTGTGCTCAGTGTTTGTGATGTATGTTTTTAATGTTTTGTTTGACTTTGTGACGATCACGACAGAGAGATTTAACATTTTGTTTCACGGCCTGAAGATGAAACGATAGAGTTTCGAAACCGCAGTAGCCTTTACGAGGTGAGTGGATAGACCACTGACGGGAAGAATAGGTCATAATCCTAATTACCTAATTTTGTTTTGTTTTTCCTGTTTACTCCAGAACCATACGTTTTTGTTATTTAAAATATTGTACACTGACCTGAGTTCTTCATGTGTTACCGTAATTTAAAAATAAATGCTTTCTGTTATTTTCCTTATTTTTCATTTGCATTGATTTCATTGAGAACGGATTTGTGTTGAAAAATGTGTTTGTAGCTAAATGGATTCTTTATTTTTATAGTAGCCTGATCTACACGGTGACTTTGATAATATAAAACCATTACCTACTGAAAACAGTCGTTGTACAAGTAGGCCTAACATAGTTAAATAAAATTGCAGTACTATACGCTTTGCATGGATTGTGCGTGAGTTGAAAAAGCAGTCTTGATTTAGTTGTATAACTGTTAAACAACTAGCGGCTATTACTTGCTAAATAAAATACTGCTTGTTGCATAATCATATGATATAATGTTGTCTTTACTTAATCCGGAAGTGATCGAGTGGAACCTGAACATCCGGTTTTGCCAGATGATGTCACATACCTCAGGTGGCTCCTTGACCTTTCAAAGGATCAATGAAAGATAAAACAACACTTTAAATGCCAGTTTAGTGTTATCTGTCGTTTATTGTTTTGAAGGACATTCTTTAAGGAATTTTAAAGGCGTGTTCTTGAAAATTTCAGTCAATGACATTTTAAGGAAGAGTAATGTTTTTGTAATTGTGCTGTCCTGCTGGAGTAATGGAACTACTCAAAAATACATTTTTTCTTCCCCAATTTTGAAATTATGAAATTCCACAATCATAAACATAATTAAAATCTGGATAGAATAAAGGATTTTAAACATCCAAATTATACTGAAAATTACACACGAAAATGAGCCCTGACCGCCGTTAAATTAATTTTTTTTATTTTAGCGAATTTCGAAATTTCTACTTATAAAGTTTTTAACTCTAATTTTGTTGGCGAAATCGACGTGATAAAGGGGAATTTCCAGAAGCATTTTTGTTTCTCATTTATTTTAAAATTCTGATTTCACCATCTAAGGATTTCACCATCAGCATTAAAATCTGTAGCTATATATTAGGATTTTAAGCTAATAGTGAAATTGAAAATACGAAACTGAACTCTGACCGCTGTCAAAAGGTTTCTTAATTTCAACGGAAGTTGAAAATTAAAAATGCTAATTTAAACCGCGTATAATACTGATTACAATAAAAAAAGAATCAGATTAAAAAAATAAAAATATGAAACAAAAAACTTCTTAATTTTTAAAGGTTTGAATTGAAAACTTTAATTTTTATTGGTTAACAAATCTATCCAAGCTATTAACTATGTTGATTTTCGTGAGCGTACCAAAACACACACACACACACACACACATATATTTTTCCGCTGTCAGATATTCGACGAGGTCTTGATGAACCTGCAAACACACTGCGAGGCAGCATTACACCTGAAAATCTGGTTGAGAAAATGATGACTTCAGAGGCCAACTGGAAAGCCATTGCAGGATTCGCCACAGTGGTCATAAAGAAGCTAAAGATCAAGAGAGAAGAGCGAACTCTGTAGACGTGTAGGCGGACAACCAGGCCACCTCCCCGTGTAGTAATGCCTGGTGGCGGTTTCGTGGAGTGGTTTGTAAAAGAGGAATGATTTTGGTGGTTCTTTAGTGGGTAGCAATATATATGTATAACTTGAGCTTAACTTGAGTCCCACACTCTACACTCTGTGGAGTGACAGTACCCTACCCCTAGTTGACTATAAAAGATTTTTCCACCTTTCTTGGCATCGCAAACACACACACACACACACAAATTCTAATCCTCAAAACTTGTTCTAGAAAACAGTTGAAACGGGTGCTCATTTCAAGGTCCCGGTTCTGAATGTTACCATGATTCCTGCTCCAATAGCTCATTTTTCAATAGATATTCGTTAATAATCAGGTTTTAAATGCATACAAATTTTAAAGCTAAATAAACTATTTTTCGAATGAAACATTAACTTAAAAAATCAATTCTCTGTACTTTAAAATTGGTACGGAATACAGAATTGAACTCATCACAGATCACAATCTACGTCAATATTCTATTTGTTTCTTGAGCAAGCGGTTGATCTCTTAAGTGGTTTCAAATAATTTCATCACGGTCCATGTTAAGGACCCACAGCGCGGAATCAACAAATACAATCTATAAACAAATAGAAAGTAATTCCACGAGGATTTGATTTGTCCTTCAAGAATATTGGCGATTCTCTCATTTTTTTTTTTTAGTCGAATCTTCGTCAGCTGTTTCATCAGACGCGATGGGAATGTTTAGGTCAAGGAGGCCGTGGTTCGGTTATGTTGATATTTAATTTAAACACCAATAAACGTGTTTTTAGGTAGCTATTAATATGTGATTAATGGCGATGCAATAACGGAATATGTTATTATCTGATGCTGTGTATGACAGTATCAGCTGGTATTCAAGCAATAAATTAGAAATATAGCAATGCAATATATAAATGTTTATCGCAAACAGTTTGATACTAACCAGTTCAATACTAACGAATTTCCATTTTCAATTAGAGCAGCCGTCATGGTAAGAACCAGATCTAAGATGATGAAAGTGCACATATCCTATCCTCTAGAACACGATTTGAGATGTATATAGTTAAAATTTTAATTATGACTTCCTAAAATTTTGGTTCGGTTTGATTGGATCGATTGATTTTTTTGTAAAATCTTTTGATCGTTAAAAATGGTTGCTATTTTTTAAATTACAACTTTTATTTACATGTTTTTTTAAATCTGACACTGAAAATACAAATTTTGTATATAATGACAATGACTACCATGATTAAATTAGTTTTCAAAAACGTTGATGATATACAAATTACTGTCTGGTAATACAGAATGCTAAGTGTGAACCGTTCTAGAAGAAAATATTTCGTTAAAAAAAAAATGGCGGCTACTGGGAAAATGATTCGTTTTCGGAGATACGTTTATACGAATGTTTTTATTTGTTTTGTTCTGTAGAACCATCTCCTTCATTTTGGGAAAGTTTTTTTGGAAACACTCTGTGTACAGTGACGAAATCAAATATAAATATATCCTTGTATAACAGCGGATGTTGTTTGAACTGCCGCTGTGCCGTAACATACATAACATTTCTACTTTTAACCACTGCCTTCTAAGGCGCTAAGCAAAACAGGACCTACATTGAGTTAATTACTTAGGCCTAAAACATAATACTTACTGTTCTTACAACTCACTCCTGTTAATTAATAAACAAACGTGTCTAATGTTTTTAATCAGATTTGAAGCTTAACTTTGACTAACATCAATTTTAACGCTGAAAGGAAAACGCCAGCAGAGTGAAACCAAGAACAGCGAAGAAATTGAAGCGAAAACGTGAAAACAGGTTTAAGGCAAATCAAGAATACGAAATGTGTTGAAGTATTCAGTAAGTATAACATTACAAAATTGGGAGCATTTGAATGTGAGCAAGAAGCATGCGCGGATTAGTAAGTAAGTAAAAGTCTTTTATAATGATGTGATTACTTTACTAATCAACAATTAAATGCACACGATTTAACGGTTTGTTTAATCAATATGACATTATTTTGCTTTTTACATTTGTCAACAATATTAATTCACAATATTATTTAGCGTGTTTTCTTTGATGTTGTCGTTACCATTAAACTTCTTTCTACATATTGTCACTTGAAAATGAGAAAGCAGTAGCAATTTGTCGATGATTTGATTATCTGAGCGTTGTTGCCGGCGTTTTAGAAAGATGTCTTTGCGTTGAGATCTAATACGTTTTTCAAAACTGTATTACTTCACTTTTTTAATGCGCAGTTTGTTGTTCTCTAATTCCCTAAAAGACGGCAAAAACAGAGACTTTTGGTCCAAAAGTATATAATTATTTTCCCCTACATTTGGGTTCAAAGCCAGGTAGGTGAATTGGTGTACTTCCGTTCAACGCTGTTTTTTCGAACAGCTGCCTCAGTGGCCTAGTTGATAACGTACTGGGCTTTCACCCCGAAGACCCGGGTTCGATTCCCGGCCAGGGCTTGGTATTTTCATACACTATAAATCATCGCATCGTCTGCATTAGCCCAAGTGTGCACAATAGTCGGACGTTAAAAAAAAAAAAAAATCGACGCTGATTTATAATGGAACACACAGCACTAATGTTTACAATATTTTAACGAGTTGTTGATAATATTATTCATTAACCACATACTGTAATTCATTGATCTTTTTATGCAACTGTCAAACGTTGAAGTTGGAACTTCAATTGTACATTAAGAATAAGGTGTCATTCACGGAAGTTTGACCATCTTTAACTTCTTTATCTCCCTGTACGCTGTTCAGATAACTTCAAAAAAAGTCGCCAAGGTAAAATATGATTTTGGCGTTATAAAAAAATAATTTTATTGCAAAATCAACTTTAGGTATCAAATTATTATGATGAAAGTATTCCTTTTATTGTTAATGCTCTTAATTTGCAGAGTTTCTTTTAATCTTATTTTAAAGTTATCATAAATATCGATATACGCACATCATTTCAGGAACAATTACCACATTTTCTACAACTCTTTAATTATTGTGAATTCAATTAAAGATCTACTAACTTGGTATCCAATTCGTTATGTGATACTATCAAGGACAACTCTAGCAGTTCTTTAAAAGATAACGGTTTTAATTCATACTAATATTTTGTAATGTTTTTTTAACTGTGCACACTTGTGCTTGTGTTTGTTTAGGTATTTACTGACGTCCTCTATTCGAGAGAACTACCCACCCTAAAGATTGCGATTATCCTCGAAACACGTTACTGTTTCGTTATTAAAAAATGTCGTTTACGATAATATTTGAACACACTATTTGGTACTCCAAGTTAGTAGTTAGGCCCGATCAAAGTGTATTAACGAGATTTTAAGTAACACATACAGGAACGGCAGCAATTTGTAGTTTGTTTATAATCACATGAAAAATATCAGTGCTAATCAAGCATTTGTTTTAATGTTTTCACTGTAGACCTATTGTAACATTAATAATTATTATTATAATACTTCATGCTACAAGTATAATATCCACTAAGTTATAAAATTGTTCTATTAAAATATAATTTTATATAATGTATCGACAATTTTCATTAATAATATAACATTAAATTTGTAACACTTACAAAACTCCAAGTTAACTCCATTCACTGACGCTTTTGAAGACTAAAGCCGGCTTTTTAAAAAAGTCTACTACTTATATAGCCTCTGTAACACAGGATGCTTCTGAAATCCCAGCCTTGGCTTAACAATTAGGTAAATTGTCGAGGATTGTACTAATTATGTAGTCTAATATCAAACCCCCTCACATTGTGTTCTGCAGTAATTAAACACACACTGCAGATCTTAGCAAGTATAATTACATAATGTACACTACTGACAGTGACCTTCAGACAGTGCTAACTTGACCGTGTAAATTGAAATTTGGCTACAGGTATAATTTTGTTCTTTTAATTAGCTGAAAACTGTAATTTAGTTACAAAATTAATGACAGCACAACTGTAAGTTAAATTACAGAATGAGGTAGCGAATTGTTGAGTGTGGTAACGTGAGGTAAGCCGTGTCCTTATAAGCGTTGTTAAATAATATTAATGACGTAGGATTTTGTGTGAATGGGTGATTCCATTAAAGGTAAAATGTCGCATAAGTGGTAAAATAAAAGAAATGTTTTTTTCGCTCGATTAAACAGAATAATCGCAGCATGAGCCGTCTCGCTTACGTAATGGAAGTAAATTTCCAACATTTTTTATTTTACACATTTGAAAAATCTAATTTAAACGTAATCATCGTTAAAATATGCACGAATTAATATTCCGAACTTTCAAATCACATTGAAAATACTTCCGTCAGGTTGATTTCCATAATTTATTTTAATTCAAAAAAGTAAAAACACTACCTTACGTAAATTTCAACTCATATTACAATTAAAATGGTGAAACACAATTTAAAAATAGGTAAAGTAAAAAAATTACATTTTGAAATTGTCGTCGTTATAAAATAATAATACGGTAGAACAAATTTTTTTCTAACAAACTTTTGAAATTGATTTTTGAACCAATTTTCAACAATTTTCGAATTCGCAAACGATATTGCCTCAACATATTTAAAGAAGCGACAAACGTGTTCTATAAGTCGTGATCGGTACACTTTGTACGGTACCGAATCTTAACGGCCGTTCTAGTAGATCTTTTTCCAAAGAAAATTACTTAACAAGTAGGTTTTGATACAACATTTGAAATTATACAAAACTCGTTTTATTTAGGGCGCTAATTTTGCTAACACTCAACCTGTTTGTAGATTATGTAAACGATGTGAAGAGACTGCTGAGCATGTTTTTCTGTGTGTAAGTGGCTCCAGGCTAAGAGAGGAGTTATTGTTGTTTCCCTGCAACGGATGATATTGGGGGGTAGCACGAAAATTCCCGTCTCGTTGAATGCACAGGCATCGCTCTACCTTTCTAGAAGGTAATCGGGATATACGAAGTGTGATCAGAAAATACGGTGAATAATTTTATTACAAAGCTTACATGATATTTGGATTAATCTCCTTCAAAATACTGACCTTGGCTGGCGATGCACTTAGCCCAACGTTGATTCCATCACTGGAAGGCTTTTTTTCAGAAGGACGTTCATCTGCTCCGACATAGTTCTCTCAATATCAGGAATTACGTCGAAACGTTTCCCTTCTAGTACGGTTTTTAGTTTTGGGAAGAGCCAGAAGTCGCGTGAAGCTGTACAGACAGGAACATTTTTCCAGCCAAAAAGTCACCAATCAGAAGCGAGATGTAACACGGCGCATTGTCGTGATGAAGAAGGCATTTTCTGGTTTATTTCTTAGTGCATTGTTTCTCAAACGAAGCAGTAGTAAAATTAAAGTTTATAATTATTTTCCTTGAAACGAACTCTTATCGCACTACGTCCTCACTATCGAAACAAAAACAGTGAGCATGAGTTTGATATTTGACTTTGAATGACAAGGTTTTTTATGCAAAGTGTTTTGGTTTTCCATTTAGAACACTAAATATTTATTTCAGAGTCATACACAGCTTTCAACTCCATTTAGAATTTTGGACATGAAGTCCGGATCTGCATGAAGACGATCCTTCAGTTCCGTGGAAAATGACACAGGATTTCCCTTATGTTTGTCAGCCAAAAGACTGAGAACATATTTTGCTTTCACTCTCATCATTTCCAAAGTATGAGCTGTGAGCTTTCGGGTAGTCAATGGCTTGTTTGAACGAATAACTTTTTCCACATTTTGCTCGTTTGCTTTTGAGGTCGATGAACCTCAATAGTTCAGCGATAGTTGCTCCTCTTTCTATTCTAAACTCATAGCTCTTGATAACACCTTTCAGTCACCACATTATCGCCATATACATGAGAATTTTTTGCCCTTTTTTTGCCACTTAAAACGTAATTTAATTTTAATATGTTGCTCGAAATTCTTGATGCTCGATAAACGCGGTAAAGAGGACCTCACTCTACCGGCCTGAAAGCCGACTGTCAAGTCAGAACGTGTCCAAGCTTGGTACTGCTTGTCTCAACGGGTCACGCTACAGGATTATGGATGTAGCGTCAGCAGCTCGTGCTCTAAACATTCAGTCATCGAAATTTTTGTTCACACGTACAAGTCCGCATACACTCAATAATTCAATTTAATGTAATCTATGCAAGTCTAACTGGATAAAAAAGTCAAGATTGAACAAAGCAAGTAAAGCTGGACTGGTAAAGTGCTTTAGTGGAATCTATAGTCAGAATCTAAAAAAAACTATATGTACGGTTTTAGGATAGTTTAAACCATTTTATTGATGAAATTGTAAATCTTTCATAAAATTCTTGCATTATCGACTTTTTATCACAATTATTATTTTACCATTAAACAACGACACTTATACACTCTGCTTTGCAGATGACCAAGTAGTTATAGCGCAGGATTGTGAGGATCTAGAATATATGAGTAAAAAACTTAATAGATGAATATGACGTTTGGGGATTAGAGGTAAACATAAGCAAAACAGAGTATACGTGCATTGGCGGGCAGAGCAGGAATCTTCTGATGGAACACAACACAAAAATCAAACCGTGTACAACTTATAAGTATTTGGGAATGACAATTACTAGTCATGAACTCTTAGACACAGCGTTAAAACAACGAAACACTTTGGGAAGAAGAGAAATAAAGATACTGAACAGCGTTATATGAGATCAACAGATATCGAAACTAAATAAACACATAAAACAATTATGAAAAATATAACCTCGTATGGAAGTATGGCCACTGAAACAAAAAACAGAAAATGTCTTAAAGCTACAGAAATGGACTATTGGCGAAGATCCGCAGGTTGGGCAAAACGGAAAAAATACAAAATTTAAGATTTCGTAAAATCATGGATGCGAAGCACACAATTATAGACAACATTGAGACAAAACAACTTCGATAGTTTGGTCGTGTCCAAAGCATGAAGGAAAATCGATTTCCCATATAGATTATAAAATAGAAACCACATGGTCGCAAAAAAAGGAAAGATCAAGACTTAGTTTTAGAGAAGAAATTGATAAACAAGTGAGAAAGATGGGATGGGATCAAGATCTGAACGACAGGGGGAAACGGAAGCTAGGAATCGGAAGACGCGGAGAACGTTTTAAGCCGAAGAGAAGCGATTATTGTACCTCGACTTTAATTTCAATCTTAACCCGATTAAATATTGAAATTGTGATTTGAAATATTTTTTGTTGATGCAGAAACCGATATTATAAAAGTGTGTTTTTTTAAGGCGAAAAGCACATTGAGGCTATTATTAATTCCATAAATGTAAGTGTGAGTGTAAAGTGTTAAAGTCGTAAGTATAGTGTTGCAAGTGTAAGTGTGTGTTAGACTCGGGTACTGCGAGGGACGTCTAAATCCTCTCAATAGGTGCAACTAGTCTGCACCCCTCTGTATTATAAAAGTTATCAACAAGAACTCTATATACTATACTTCTGAATTAAACATTCAAATTTATAAATAAAGCATCATTTTTAATACACACACCATGTGCTTCTTGCAATGAAATAATAAACGTCAACCTCCTGGGGATTCTATATACGTATTCTGTGGGAGTAACGTCCTTATTATTCCTGCCACATGTGTTGGTACTGTTCCTCGGCTACCGGTAGCTTTCATATTAGAATAACAAACAGAACATTCGTCTCGGAGCGGTCGAAAGAAGCAAAGAGAAATAGTTTTAGATTTCATTAGTCACAACAAACCATTCTAATGATAACAACGTAGAATATTTGCCAAGCGGTACAGTTAGCAGTGATATAGTTAACAGTGATTTTGTAACATCTGAAAAGAAATTCTGTTAACTGGTTTTACAAAAACATCGTGAAAAAATCGATCTTGAGATTTTGAATTATTTTGGTTTTCAGTCAATAACCTGAGTTAAAAAAGTGGCTGTTACAATGCGTTTCAAAGTTACGGGTATTCATAGTCTTGAAAAATCTAAATTTTTTAATCTTTAACTATGTTTAATGTCTAAATGTTTCATCCTCTAAATGAGCTTTAAAATGTTCACAAATTAACTTTCAAATGTTCCAAGTAAACAAAAAAATATTCCCACGTGGTTACAAAAAAATTAAAATCGATACGGCGGTGGTTTGTTTAACAACATTTTCATTTTTATGATACGAATTTTTGTTAAACTACTTAAAAATTCTTTTTTAACTAAACGCCGCGATTTATTTGTAGCGTTAAAAAAAATTAATAAATATTGCAGTTCTGTAAGCAATAAAATTAGTGCAATTAGTTAGCAACAATAAAGGTTCCCATATTTTTTTTAGTCGATTCCTTGTCTTAATTTTTCTAAGATGTTAAATTACAAACAAGTAAAATTTACACACACACACACTGAATTTTATTACTACCTATATAATAGATTATAAGAAAACATTTTGGTACCAAATTTCATCGATATTGGCCTAATGGACCTGAATATACTGAATATAGCACAATAAAACAGTGTTCTATAAACTCGTATCCTATACTTTACAATAGTAATATATAAGCGGACAATTATTGTTTGTATATATATATATATTTACATGTATACCCTCTTTCCTAGGAACAGCTCTAACGACTTTGATTGTAATGTTGAAGTGTACCATTTTCTCGCTGAAAAAATTGATCTTGGTGTATACCACACTTGGTATACATTTTGTAACAAACTTGGTAACATTTGTTTCGATTAGAAAAACGCGTTTAACAAGGCCATATGAGCATCTACCAAAACAATATAATGATAAAATCAATGCGAATGAATGCAGTTTAATCAGCTGATGTCAATCAGCTGGTCTAATAATCCATTATATCAATTATTTAACAAATATAATTCCAATTATTAAAATGATTTATTTGTTTATTTAATAAGGTAGGAATTGCTACTGTCAAAGTGGACAGTAGATAGATTTTATTGTGCAATGAATTAAAATCAAGCAATGTAGGCCTGTAAAAATGTCTTTTCCTCTGAAACAGCTCTAACCGATTACGATATAATTAAAAAAACAATTTCTGGCTGAAAAACGATCTTAGTGTGTTTAATCTTTGGTAATAGTTGGTTTCAATTCAAAAAATGCTAATAACGTTGGCGATATGAGTTTTAACTAAAGATCTAATATAAAATTTCAACAGAGACAAGCATGATCACCTGGAGTACTAAAATCTTAAAAGAATCCTTAGAATAACCTTCTATCTATTATGTACCGCAACAATAATTAGTAAGTTGTAAAGAAAATTAATACGTCTACGCAGAATGTATCTCTGAGATTACTAATTCAAGGAATATAATGCCAATAATTAAAATCCTTCGTCCATCAAATCATGAATTACAACTGCCAAAGGACTTTTGTCAACCATTGATGCATCTTCACACGAGGCCAATCAACCTTGCATTGTATTGTACAGCCTTACATGCACGTAATTATATAATTATAAATAAATTGTCAAACACAAAGCCTGCAGTAAGGAAATACACGGTGCCTCGAACACAATACATCTGTGCGTTGTAGGATCTGTGAATAGACCAACGTTTAGCCGGAGGACTCTTACAGAATGTAAAGCAATTAAAATTAAACTACTTTTGACGTATAATAAAACTGGTTTCTCTGCTAGTAAAAATGGAGTGGAACACAATGCTGCTATTTAATTCTTGTTATTATTATTATAATTATTGACATTTTTTTAAGTAGGTCTATGTTACTACTATGTGTAATTAACGATCCGTCAAAAAGTGATCTAGAGGTCAGGATCAGAGCTCATTTTATGGTCCCGGGTCTTATCATGTTGGATGCTTTAATCGTTCATTTTCTAATGGAAATTTAAAAAAAAATACAACAAAATTGTAATCAGAAATCGGTGCATGAATTTGTTTGGAGGTTGTAGTTAAACGTTAAGTTCCGGTTTGGGTTTTGCTAATCTATTATGTTACTTTTGTACATTAATTTGGGTTGTGATACAGATGCTGGGTCAATAGTTATTTTATTGTTTAGTCAAGTATCAATAACCACAAAAAACGTATAAATAAAATTTACTGAATTTTCAAAATAATTATTAAGTAAAAGTAATTAAATCTATTATTCGTTTTTTATCAAAATTCTATCCTCTTCTTACGTGAATGTTATGTCAAATAATAGTTATTTACAAAATCCTACTTTACATTTACAACATCCAAATATAATATCTTTTCACTTTTTTTGGTCTTACTTATATGAATGCATATAAAACATCTGTTTTGTAAAATATCCCTTTCTTTCATTGGTTGTAGGTTGGTCGCGTATCGCGTAGGAAATGTGATGTTAGACACAATGAGTATTACTTAAAGCTGTTTTGTACTGATAAGGACATTTGCGTAAACCAATTATCTTCTTTCAATGATACATAATGCTCGGCCTAATCTGATACTAAAGATTTGCCTAATCAACCGTAATCTAAAAAACTAAGAGGCATTTTTTATTTTCAAGAATGATACAGCATCAAACTAATATCTTAATATATTAAATAAAAGGATTCCTTAACACCGTTTAAGTACCCTATGACTACCTTGTTATTAGCTATTGTTATTGTGTTTATATTTGATAACCCTAACGATTTGGTAATCCCAACAACCTCAGGTCCCAATTAGTTTGAATTGTTGCGGTTCCACTGTAATAGTGTGCCACAGACGACGTTTTTGCCTGCTTGTATGACTGCATTACATTCAAGGCATACAGATAGTTCTAAATTTAATTTTACCACTGTAATTAGCGTTAAAAACTGCATTATTATTTTTAGATTAAAAATGTTATTTAAAAAAACACAAACATTTGACCGTTGACAGTGTCATTTTATATTTCCAAAGAAATTTTAAAACATTACATTACTTTATGTATACTATGACATTGCTCACTATGGTAACTAAGATTTAAAAAAATGTAAGGTAAATTTATTAGTATATAAATTTTTTAAAATCACTGCCTTTTTGAAATAGTCGAAACGGATTTTAATGAACATAGAATTAGTCCATACTATTATCAAAATGGATTTTTCTGCAAATTTCGAGTAAAATCTATTTTACATAACTAAACTAGTCCAGTTATGGTTTTTTGTCCAGGCAAATCCATTCAATCGTTTCAAAACAATGAATTCAAAGTCTTTAAAATAAATAGTAACTTTTTAAAACTCGTTTTTTTTTTTTAAATTCTATTAAAAATACTAAACCACTATCTATAAATCAACGGTAGGGTTGATTTTCGTCTTTTCTGTCTAATTTGAAAATTTAATATATTGTACAAAGATTTTCATTCTGATAACGAAGAGAAATAAAATTTTGAGGAAAGTGTAAGAAAATTTAAAATTTTATGGCCGTCAGAGTAAATGTTCTTATTTTTATTTTAAATACAACAACTCGTATTATTTTATGCGGCAAAAATATAAAAAATAATACTTTTTTCATCTTACTCTTTTTGAAAATTTGTTTTCACCGTTGTAAGCAGTTTTAAAAATTTTATAATTTAACATTTTAAAATTAAATTGAATTAAGAAAATAATGGCAATATTTTCAGTGAGATTTGAAAATTAAAAACTATAACTATAGAGAAATCGGATTATCAAAAACGCGTTCGCATATTCAAATGTTTGTTATTGTAATCACGTGAACACATTAAATTTTGGTAATAATTTCGCTTAATTCGACTATCATGTATCACGGTTATTAATGCAGACTAGTGAACTCGAGCAAATGTGCGCACCTGTCTTGCACTACAAGTATCTTATCATTTTACCGTAAAACTGTCGATACACACCTGTGCGGAACTCAACACAACTACCAAAGCGAGATTCTTGACAACCGTTTCTTACTTAACTACTGGAACAAGTTGGGCACGCAGGCATAGCTGAGCTTACATAAGAATGGATGGACACAGGTAATATCTGCATTCTCAGGGTGAAATCACGCACACACACAAAACGCACATCAACCTTTCACCTACACAGAGAATTTATATGTTAGCATTATTTTTAGCGACTAAAACTGTTGTTCTTCTCGTATCGTTTAAAAAATGTTTAATTAATGCAATGTTAAAGCAAAAAGTTTAAAAATGTAAATTTACTCAAACTTCTCCACATTTCTTAAAATATTTTATTTGGGAGTTATAAAATAACATTGGAAACCTACGCATTTCTCTAAATATGTTCATTAAATTTTCGGTCACATTAAAATTTATAACCTAACCTAACCTAACCTAACATAACCTAACCTAACCTAACCATAACCTAACCTAACCATAATTGCAACCGAATTTGAAATAAAATAAATTTACGGTTTGAGTGAAAACAATAAAACAAAGCAAAACACGACCGCGGTCAAGGTTTATTTTATATTTTTTCCAATTAATTTCACTTAAAATTTTGATATAGCCATAACTCTGTTCTTCTCTTGCAAACTCCAGGATAGGATTTGTGGAAGAGATAGAACTGTAAGTCTCGTTTATTTGGCTACATTGCAGCTAAATGTTAACAATATTGTTAGAACAGATAATGAGAAAATCCGATCAATGTTTCGTCATAATCGTTATTCTTTTTGAAATGCACATTCTAACTATGTGCAAAGAAACACAATTATCCAAACATTTAAATGAAACTACTTTTTTTAACCCTTTCAGTGCCAATGTCTGGTTTAATAGGACGTCTGTTTTATGTAAATCTAATCCCAGCCTTCTTTAGCTCTGACAATGTTCCTTCAAAAATAATTAAAAAAGAAAATTAAACAGTAAAGAGTAAGTTGTTTAACATAATAATCAATAATAAACAATAATAATAATAAAATAAAGAACGACTAAGGAGAATTGTTAAATTAAATAACTTCAGACTGGTCAAAGTATCGAGGGGCCTGAGGTGCTATATCTGGCCAGTATAGTGTGTTAGGCGTGAACGGGTTCGAACCAAGCATAAGCCGTTGATTTTTGTGTGCAACTCCTTTAGCGTTTGCCTATCTGAGGGAGAGGTGAAGTTGCATAACTGACCAAGGCTTTAGCTACCTTTTCCTTCCTACTCTGTGTGTCCACTTGAAAATATAATTTTCATAAAGTATGTTCATTTAGCAAAAAAATAGCCAAAAGTAAAAAATATTAAATTTTTGTCCATGTAAAAAGTCCATGACACCGAAAGAGCTACTTAAAAATACATTTTAAAATATCTCAAGATCGATTTTGTTACGATAATAATATTTCCTTTAGATACTTTGCATCGAGAGAAAGTAAAAATGAAGTGGATCTACAAATCAAAAGCCTTCTGGCATTTCTCTGTTTTTATACTGACAGAAACAATTATGCTTTGTTCAATTATGATTTTACCTTAACTTGTAAAAAGGTAATGACATACTAAATCATTCAATTATACTTTAATATGTTAGTAAGCATTTTGTCCAAGTTAGAATAAAAAGTTTTTGTATTACAGTTATTAAACAAAGGCGGAGCTGTAGAAGGGCAAAATGTGCAGAAGTTGATGTTTTCGACCAACTTGAAAGTCGAAATTATTTTGTTTGGCGTGTGTTTTAGAGGTGCACAACGGTGAAAATTGAGTTACGAAAAGTCAAAGCCGTTGGACGAGAACGAGCCACGGAGAGATTATTAGTGAACTGCCATTGGAAGATAACTGTTTGAACAGTCATTATTAATAGTAGTAGCAGAATGCATGTTACCACTCTAACTTTACACGTTTGGTTCAATTAGAGTCAAATTTGAAAACAAATTAATACGAAGGACAAGTTCCTGATAATTGTAACTTTATTAGTCAATTTAAATTTTTATAACATTAATATTTTATTTGGAACTACACACATTTGCCCAACAACAAAATGTTGTAACATATAATATGAAAAAAACAAGAATAATTATGAATTATTTCCTAGTGACAAATCTTCAGTAAAATTGCTCCAGAATGTCTTTATTCCAACGCCACCGAAATCGAAGTGGAGATTTTTTTAAATTAAAAATTGTTAGGATTAGTGGTTTCCTGTGGTTTTAAATTTTGTTATGAAATCTTGAATAGTCTAAATAGGCTAACTGTTCAATGAATAGAATCTTGAGGTAGAGTTACGTTGCTAATATATGAAGGTGCTTTGGTGATTAATCGTAAATATTTTGATTGAAATGTTTGAATCTTTTGTAAAATTGTTTTCCTTTGCGAAGCTAAATAATTGTATGTTACATGTCCAAACTGGTCTGAGCACAGTTTTGTAAATTGTTATTTTTGACAGAGATAAAACAGAATTTGAATTTAAAAATCGATAGAAAAGTTTTAGTCTAGAATATAAAACTAGACACTTTGTTTTTATGTGATGGCGCCATGTTATACTTCTGTCAAGGTGTAGGCCCAAATATTTTACTTTATTATCTTGAGGAATTGGTGTGTTGTTTAAATACACAGAAGGTCAAATTTTTTACTTAGAGTAAAACTGACATGATGTGATTTATTTTTATTCACACATTTTGAAGACGGGTTGTTAATACATTAATATGATTTTGAAGATTTATTGTCACTTTCTTCTGGTGTCCTCTCAAAATTAAAAAAATCTGTTTTAGCTAACACTTTCTGAAAATCTGTTTTCCCCATCGCTGCCAGCGTTAAAATCTCCACAAATTTTAAAATTACAAATTTTATTAAAAAAGAAAATGAACACAACGGAAGTTTCATTTCTATTTTCCACTGAATTTTGAAAAAAAAAAAGTATATTAAAATTAAATCAATTAAATACAGACTTTAACGCTGATTATTTTAAAATCCGATTTTTCATTAAGATAATAATATCAACGTTTAGATTTATCACTTTTCTGAAACGGCTGCGTATCGAACTTGACTAGGCTATTCTTGTGACAAATTTGAATTTCGCGTATTAAAAGTTTGTTTTTGAAACGCTAATATTGGTTTAAAAGAATCTTTTAAAAACTCAATTACAATAATAATTAAATTGAAAACAAGTAAAATGTGTACAGTAATGTAAACAGTTTATAACTTTTCATTGAGTTGAGAAACGGATTGAGTAAGCATAAAATAAATAAATATCCTCAAACTGGAATCCAAGGCCAAATTCCACTTGATTGCCTAACGTTCATGATTATAAATAAAACTCACTAATTATTCGACGACTCAAAACAAAAACGAAACTAAAATGTGCGTGACATTGTAAGATTACAAATTCATTCGGAAATTTCTAACTGACCTCCTTACACGAAAACTGTCGAAATGAAATCAGGGCGTCGGAACCAAATTCAATGGACAATTAGCTAAACGAAGCCGACAAATAACCTCACTATCCGATGAGTCAATCGGATGAGAAACCAAGGCACAATTAAACTAAGAGAATTAAACGAAGGTGTTCTCAGTGGCGCAGATATGTTACAAGGTTGCGGTGAAAGTGCTTCTCTACCGGGCATTGTTCTGTTCCTAGTTCCCCGCAACATTCGCACGTTTTCGTAACTACAATTAGCCTCGATTCCTCTGATAACAGTCCAGATAAGAGTGTTTTGTTTCAGAACAGACAAGGTCGTTGCACGGGATTCTACTTTCTTGAGCTTAACTGTTTCAAGTATTTATCCAACAGAAGAGCTTAATACATTATCTGTAGCCAGCACACGAGTACATTAGCTTCGTAAACTAAATACGCATATATATATATATATATATATGCTTAATTGTTTGATTTAAGTAGCCAATTAGTTTTCACTGTGTTATTTTTAAGTTCATATAAAACATTAAGGCTGTACAGTTTTCAACTATGGATGAGTTGCAGATGTATCTAAATGTTTGTTATTACAGTAGGCTACTGCAAATGTAGGCTAATCATGAAGACTTTAACGTAAAGATAGCAATGATGTTCTCTGTCACTTTACCAAACTTCGTTTAAATATGCACAACTCTTTGAGTGAACTTATTTTCTTAGCTTTTATTTCAGATTTGTTTTCTTCAATGAAAATATTTTACAGAGCGGGATCTAAAAGGAAATATACGATGCAACTTTCTGTCAAGCGGTCTCCTTTTGAATCACCGCCCTAGAGTGGTTTCACAACCAATTACTGTCAAACCGCAGTATAGGATGTAATCATCAATAGGTATTGAATACCTGTCTGATACTCCGCCTGTGTAAAGTGTTTCGAGATGAGTCTTTTTGTATTTAACCTTGGCATTTGGCGCATCCTGAATGGTAACTGGCCCGGAGCACACACGACTAAATTCTCACGACGGCCTCGCTACACTAAATAAGGTGTTGTACAGTAGAAAGAATGGACCCGATCCAACTAATGTTTGCGGTCTCATCAATAGATTGGATCAATTGGAACTAATCCAGACAGCGACAGTCTGGCAAGCGAGAAAATGAATGTAGAGAGTAGAGTAATTTTAATGCAGGTGTTGATTGAAATTATACAGGTGAGTTAAATAGATGCATGTAGTGTTTATTTTTAAAAGAAGTATTTTATTGGTAGAAATATAATATTAATTTCATGACTTGTAAATAAAATTTTATGAAGAATGTTTAGTTATTAGTACTTAATCTAATTAGATTTATTTTAATACGTGAGTTTAAATACAACTCGAACTTTGTAGAAGAGATGAATAGTAAGATGAATTAAGTAAAAATAAATTTTCTACAAAAATATTTTATTAAGTAAAACATGAAAAAGAAAATTTGATATTTTAAAATTATTATCGGAACAAGAAATCAATAATAATTATTAAAACCCGTGACTGTGTGTTTATATTAATCGTCAGAATGCAAAACATACTACACCGATTTGGATTAAATGAAAAGAAAACGTCTTTTTGAGCTCTCCACCGTATTTTTGGAAGCTAGGCAACCCACAATTAAGAATAATTACCATATATAAACCGCTAAGCACTGTCAGGTTTATTTTTAGTAAATTCTCAGTGAACAATGAACCATATTGGTCGAACATTATGGTATAACCTATAATCAGAACAATGAAATTAGATACGATCATGAGAAGTGGAACACAGTTGAATAAGTATTTAAATTGATATATATATATATATATATATATATATATATATATATATATATACACACACACACACACACGAGTAAGACGTGTTAAAACTATAGCCTAGTATTCATATTTTCGGTTCAATTGAATTCAAACGTGGCAAAAATTTTATATTTATGAATGTATTTTGAGAAATAGTTTTTAAGGTTAATTCAATTCGATAATTTGGTTTTCAAAAAATTATTCTCCTTTTGAATCGCCGTCATAGTCTGGTTTCACAACCAATTACTGTCAAACCACAGTATAGGATGTAATCAACAACGGGTATGAATACCTGTCTGATACTCCGCCTGTGTAAAGTGTTTTGAGATGAGTCTTTTGTATTTAACCTTGGCATTTGGCGCATCCTGAATGGTAACTGGCCCGGAGCAAACAAAACAAAAAACTTACAAACAACAGTTAAAAAAAAATAGCGACATTTACGTAATAAAAAGCGTAATAGTTACATAAAATGACTGTGAGGAAAACTTTTGTTTTAATTGGTTTAATATGAATCGATTCCTGCAACAATAAAATAGGTATTTTATTTGTATTAGTATGTAAAAAGATTATCTTAAAAAAAATTTAAAAAAATAAAAACCAACTCTAAAACAAGACGAGAATAGTGTCACACTCTGTATAGGTATAGTCACCTCTATTATTACTCTTATTATATACTTTATGCAGAAAGTTAAGGCCAGGCGGCCACCAAAAGCGGAGCAGAGATGAGCGGAATTGAAATGAACAGCAACCGGAAGTGGAGTTCAGTCAGTTTAAAGAACGCGGTTGTATATTTTAAATCTAAATATTTAAGCCTACTCTAACGGATTATAGAAAGTTACTATGTTTAAAAACCGATAACCTAAGTGACGGGAAATAAGTTTGGAGGCGTGGTCAGCGTGGTGGGGGAAGCGGAGTTCGCTTCAAAACCGATCCTACATCGCTCAGCTTTCAATGGTCGCATTTACATTAAAAAGAATAAGTTCTTGAATGCGAAGTCCGCTTCGTTCAATGCAACTCTGCTCCGCATTTGGTGGCCACTCGGGCCTTAGTATTTGTTATAAACGTTTTCATCTCCAAAATTTAAAATAGGCCTATAGCTTTCATCTGAAGAATGAAAATTGTCTGAAATGTAGTTAATGAAACATTAAAACGCGGGATCTACTTATTTTCAACAATCTATAAATGTGTTTAGCATAGACTTCAGTTCCTGTGTAAAAACTGGTTTCGTCAAGACCATCCAAGTGACTCATCGAAGCCTTCACATCGTGAAGCACGGAACACAAAACGCAAATTGACAATAAAACGTTGTGACTTTAAAATTTATTTTACGATCATTTTGGATTAAAAAAAAGTTTATAAAAGTAAAAAAAACTAGTCTTATTGTTTAAATTCTTTTTAAATAGAAGTGAGCTACAAAGTAGATAATATTTGGTTTGTTTGCTTTACTCAGACGTTGCTGTTTTATTCAATTTTAAATAAATTCTGTATAAATATTAAATAAACTTTCACACATTCAATTATTTTGTCAAAAGTTTTGAGTCGGTAGATATCGACACAAAACTCGGAAAATCATAATAATTTCTCAAAAATCATTATCAGATATTGCTCAAACTTTGGTTATAATAAAAAACTACATCTCTCAGGGAATCGAATACTTTATGACATAAAAATGACGGTTATAGTAAAAAAAATGAAGGTAGCAATCGTAATTAACGCGTTGAGAACGGCTTAAATTAGAATTTCTAATTTTCAAACTCATTGAAATTATGAATTTTTGTTTAACGACAGTCAGTTTACTTTCATATTTTCAATGTAATTTAAAAGTTTAAAATGCTAGGAAGATTTTATTTCTGGTTATAATGGTAAATAACTTTCAAAAGAAGGGTAAGGTAAACAAATTACTTTCGTAAAGAAGGCTGCGATTATTTTCGTCTTTCAAATTACTCCTGAAATATAACTTTCTTTTAACTAAAATTTACTACGCTCCCTTTAGTTTCATATTTGACCAAAATTTAACAAAATGTTGTAACGATTTTGAAAAATAAAGCCATTTTTCTACTTTTTGTTAATAGCTCCCGAACCAATTTTTTTGGGCATATAACGGTCTAAACATATGTTTGACATTTAAACAAAATTTTATCAATATCAATAGAAAAAAGTGTTTGTGGATGCCAACATGTTTTGAGCTTTTAAAAAAATAAACTTTCTGAAAAATTAAAAAACTATCTCAAAATATGAGCTAATTTAATGAAAAGTCTCTTTTATGAAATCTGTCAGTTCATTTATTTTCGAACGACGTGGACATGTACAGACTTATACATCCAAGTCAAAACCATATTTTAGAACTCAGAGGTTTTGAAAAGAAGAATTATCTATTTTTTTATCATTATCCATTTTTTTGTACTTCGTATAGTGAGAAAGGTAAATCGATAACTATTACTTTTTTCTTTTGGACATTTTTTGAAAAAAAAATAACACAACTAAAAAGTACTTTAGATTCCAGTGCGTGGACTTCTAGTGTGGTAGTACATCGAGGTATTTGTGACGGTATTTACGTAATTCCAAGAATCCTTGAAGAAGCTACAGTTGTTTGATTGCTGGTGCGTAATGCTCGCGCATTTAGCTAAGACAACACTTTCACCAAAACATTTCACAAGCCGGGCCAAAGTTCAGAGAAGATATGTTGTCCATAAGTAGGCTCAATCAAACAGCAGGGACGTCCAAAATGTGAACTATTGCCTACTTTTAATGAAACATTACCCAACTTCAAAAAGTGAAATTTACTACGAGGTGTCTACATTTTGGGGGAATTCTCCATAAAAGTACACACTAGAACTCTCTCCTTTAAAATAGTCCCCTTGGGCATGAAAATCCCAGCGGTAAATTTTCGAAACACGTCCTACGATTTTATCTGGGTCATCTCAATTGTTTCAAAACGACAACTTTTCAATTTCAACTTTATTTTGAGAACAGAAAAAAGTCGCACGGAACATAATTTTGTATTGAAAAACGTTGGCGCTCATCTCTTGCTGCGATTTTTAATTCAATGCAGACAGCTACGAGATGATATTTTTGATCGCTGCTCAGCATTCTCGGTACAAATTTTGCAGCGTCTCATGCCCAAATTGTTTGACAAGATGCGTTGCATGGACCCGACTACATTCCTACGATTGCACAGACATCATAAATTGTTCGTCTACAATTTGCATCTTGAACGTTTGCGATGTTTTGTGGTGTTGGTCGTCCTGAACACTCATTGTTATCGGCAGACTTTCATCCATTCTTGAAGCGTTTGTACCACAAAAAAGACTTTGACTCATAGCTTTGTCGTCAACAAATGCTTCCACAATTATGCGATGAGTTTCTGCAACAGTGTTTTAAGCTTGAAGCAAAATTCGATACAGGTTCTTTGCTCCTTAAAATTTGCCATTTTCACAAGTTTAAAAATTAGCCGTAACACTATAACACAACTTTACACAACGCACGAAACTTAAGAAGGCGGCCTCTCACCGTCACAGCTGTTGGCACACTAATTCACAGAGTACTGTTCGCAGGTCATACCATAAACGGTTAGCGAGCGGAATTCAAATTTCCCGAACTTTTGGGTATCACATTGTAATTCAAATGTAAATTAGTGAAAAAAGTAATCATTTTGTAGCCTAAGTATTGGTTTCAATTTGCAAACTCGACAAGAAAATTGATTTTGATAATAGTTTCAACAAGTTCGTTACAATAAAATAAAACATTAAAATCTGTCATCCGACTTAAAACGGCAGGAGTTCAAAATCTTAAAATAATTTTAATATTGTAATATATTATAGTTTTACAAACTGTAAGTATTGTAAGATAAATGATAATTATTGCAGCAACATCAGTATTGTAAATGATGATTACGATTTTAAATTTTATTTTAAAAAATGATGAAATTTGTTAAAGGATTTGAATGTCCACCATTTTGAAACATATTAACATATTTTGCTGGCAAAGAACTTGTATGCGTTTATTTGTTAACATAGATTTTATGATTATCTCTAAAAATTTGTGAAAAAAGAGTTAAAACACTATTTTTAAGATTTTAGAAGCTATTTATGAATTGATGCCTTTTACGAAAATCGATAACTTTTTATGATATTTTATTTGAATCATGTTTCCGTTACATTATTTTTAGAATAAACTCTATCAAATTTACCTTCAGATCTAAGAATACGAATTTATAATTTAAAATTAACCAAAAGAAAACAATTAGAACAGATTACGCGGACTGTAAACTAATTAGAAACTCTCTCACCGTTGCTGACGGTTTTTTTAAACAATGTATACAGTTTCATAGAGAAGTTTCTGTTTTGAATTCTGGACGAGGTCGCATTACAAGTCCAACACAGGTGCGAAAGTGGTTTGAGAAAGTTGACAACTGAAATAGTTGAGACGAGGATAATGTAGATGAACAAGACGTCACAGATGTGGATATAATTACAGTAACAAGACTGATTGTGTGAAACGGTTTTCTCGTTGATTATGTGCGCAACTCAAGTGTCTTCATTACCTTGTGGTAGTTTCATTTCAGAGCGTTTTGTTTTAGCCACATTTCAATTGGAAAAGTGTTGCGACAAGACCAGGACCCGTGACCATCAAATCCTGACCACCAGAACAAGTTTTCAAGGGTCGTTACAAAAGATTTTTTAAACAAGCAGAGAGTATAAAACAAGATTAATCAAGTATAACTTACGTTAAAAGTAAACTTAACATAAATAAATATAAAATAGGTAAACATATATAAAATACAGGGTGACCCACGAAGAGGTAGACACTTATGATTTTCTATGAATTATTTATTCCTGTACCAATCCTTTTTAATCCGTAATTTGATTATTATTTTAACTTTTGGTGAACATTGTATACGAAATATGTTCGACACATTGATTCAAGAGCTAATGTAACTGTAAGTTCCATTAAAATCAAATTGTTGAATGATTAAAATACCAGGGCCGAACTGGGTACAAAAAAAGGCGCCAACCTTGAGTCTAAATAAACTATGTTTAGTTTGAGACATAGAATTTGAAAACTAAACTTATTTATATCAATGTATTTATATTGTTTAAAAAGTTAATATTATGAAAAAAAGATCTTAATCCAAATATATACATTATAGAAAAATTATTAATCCTGCGCACTTTCGATTAATCTCGTAACTCTCTCAATAGTATTATTATTAAAGGCAAACACAAGATAAATTGTACCAATAAAAACAGTGTAATTTGTAACGTAAAATATAAGGACTGTGATACATCATATGTGGGACAAACGAAACATAGTTATAGCACGAGAATGAATGAGTATAAAAACAAAAAAGTTCTGTCATATATATATATATATATATATATATATATATATATATATATATATATATGACAGACAGAGATGTACGTTTTAATTTTATTGTTATTTGTTAAACCTTATATGTGCGCCAACCTGTGTGTGTGTGTGTGTGTGTGTGTGTGTGTGTGTGTGTGTGTGTGTGTGTGTGTGTGTGTGTGTGTATATATATATATATATATATATATATATATATATATATATATATGACAGACAGAGATGTACGTTTTAATTTTATTGTTATTTGTTAAACCTTATATGTGCGCCAACCTGTGTGTGTGTGTGTGTGTGTGCGTGTGTGTGTGTATGTGTGTACATATATATATATATATATAGATAGATATACATACAGGTTGGCACCTATATAAGGTTCAACAAAGAACAATAAAATTAAAACGCACAGCAAGATTTGACAAAATAAAATAAAATTGAAGTAATCCAAAGGCGTCAAGGCCACCTGAAAGTAAGTCGACAAACGAGGCTGTAAGATTTGTCATTTAAGGTTCGCGATGCGTACAATATTTTACTTTCAAAGAGTGGAAAAGCATATTGTGAATCTTAATTTTATTATTTTTCACGAATATTTTCCGAAAAAGTAGGGAAAAAAGGTTTCGATAAAAATATTAAAATTTAAGCTTTTAATCCGTTTTTACACCCTTGAGGCTGCTAAACTTCTCTCAAACACAAGTTCAAAATTATTTTCAGGTGTAATAATTTTTTAATTTTTTGGTTTGTTGCCAAAGAAGTCGTATCGGCCCGTGGACCGGTACAATGCAATATATATATACAAAATATAACTGTAGAACGAGATTGCTATACACGAAACGTACTATCGATATATATCGAAACACACTCGCGTCATTTTACTGAGACGATTTTAATTGTGTGTTGTAAATTAGCCACGCATATTTGTAATTACAGAGAGAATACAGATGAAAGTTTTCCGTTCCGAATTTACGCCATGGAAATTAGATTCCAATATATTTTATGATTCGATGACAAGAACCTACGCGTGACGGATCTCGTGCAGGAAGGAACAACGCGACTTCGAATTGCGTCAGAACACAACTTTGTTGTCAGCCGACAATGGTCAGGATTTATGAAATACAGAGCTTTTAATTATGCAACGCTTTTGTAAAAGATATCCTTTTAAAGTACCATTAATGCCATAACGGAAATTTTACTTTCTATGAATTTACTTTCATCGACGCAATATAATAAAAAATAGGTTGATCAAGATCGTTACATTCGATTTTGAGAAAATTCCATTTTTGCAGAGTTTTGGATCAACAAAGGAATCCAAAACGAAAATGTTGAGTTACACATTTTCCAAGAGACTACACTCGTATGACTATTATTAACGAAGTATGTCAATTTCTTTAGTCTGCAGCGATTTGTGAGCGCGCGCGGACTTACGGAATCTGAATAGGGACATGTCAATAAAAATCTAAATATAATTTATTTGTTATATTCCTTTTATATTTAGTATAGCAAGAAAATTAAAGTGATATTATTTTGTGACACTACTGGCAGTACCACCATGGCGTTGACCGCGAAGGTCATACGTTTTTACCGTGAATGAATAACGTCAGGTATATTTTCATTTACATGTCCAATTAAAACAAAAACAAACACAAAAAAAATTACAAATTTTTAAATCCAACTTTAAAGTGCTGTCCAATCTTCTTCTGTGTATCATGACACACACACACACACACACACACACACACACACACACACACACACACACACACACTGCAACTGGAACTAATTTTATATAAAAATTACAATTTCCCGAAGTGTAAATAATTCCAAGTCACTGGAAATACTTACACAGTCCTTTAATAGGTATGAAATTTGCAAAAATTGATCGTAGCAGGTTTTATATACATTTGCCCTAAAGCAAACGTGTCAGGGTTACGTTTACCCCAAACGTTCTTTGGCTCATCAAAAAGTAAGGCAATTTATGAACAACGTGGCCTATGCCACTAGTTCTAGTATTAGAACTAGGTCTAATACTAATACTGTTTCAAAAATAAAAACTGTGGTAACAACGTTGGTTAATAATTGAGTATATTTATTATAGTTGCAAACACACACACACACACACATTTCCATCTATTTAATATAAAATAGATTAAATTTAATGTTGTTTTACTTAATACGTGATTCATTAGACATTCTCAATTTGTTAAAAACAGAAAATAATTTCTGAACTTCGCTTTTTCAAACACTCTTCGTTTCAGTATTGTCCTAATGTAATTAATCAGAACTTTCAAATCAGAGATGATGTGAGTAACATTGTGGCCACAACGCCACAACGCCGCATCTGTGATACAAAATTAGCGGTCGAATCCCGGAGCAGTGTGCACTTTAAAAACAATTTTCATTGTTACAAACAATATTTCTGTGAATACAATTAATCCAATTTTCTTTCACATAAAACTCGGTCGTTTATCGCGGAAGTTGAATCCATCGGAGAAAGTAATGTGCGGTGAACTTTCACTGGTTTATGTGGGTTCAAATGTGTTGCACAATCGCTTTCGTTGAGGTTATGTCAGGCATGTGACACCGCGTGACCTTGGTATTTAAAAAAGGTCACACATCGATTTGTGATTCTTAATCAAATAAAGAATTGAACGTAATGGCAATCGTTCTTTTTCTATTCTTTTCCTATTTGCGCGTAGCACAAACCAGTTTGAAAGGCTTAGTCCTTTCAAATCGATAATCTGCGGACGTCATTTACAGCTTCAAGGGTAGGGTGGATTTCTTTATTCTCATGAAGCTGGAAACGCGTGTCCTGTTTTGTGGCGTATTTTTCTAAGCCGATACTGTTCCGCAAGTCCCATATGATTGCGAATACACAGCTGTGTCGTAACAATTCTACGCAGAATTTTGCTATGGAAAGTTTGAAGGGATTTACATTTAATGTTTAATATTTAACATTTAGTAATATTAAATAATGTTAAATAATCCAACATTAAATAATTTAACTTCAAATTTGTGTGCTTATGTCCATACAGAGTCTATACTGTCTAAGTCTATACTGTTTGTTGATAACTCCTATTTGTAGTGTAGCAAGAAATACAACTTTCTATACTTTTATAGAAAGTACTTTCTATACTTTTTTTCTATACTTTTATTTTTTTTATCTTGCACAAAAATAAATTGGAATACATAACACTTTTTAATTTTCTGCAATAATCAAAAATAAAACAAAGTCCTGTCAGCAAAGTGGATATATTTCAAATTTAAATAAAAAAATATTTATTCAGATGTTATTTTTGCAATCCTGGAGATATAGAAAATTACATTTTTTTGAGACCGGTCTTTTTTGAGATCGGTAGTCCGAGGAAAGTGGTCTGATGTTAATATATTGTCATGTAATGACTTAAGAGAATATTTAGGTGTCAAAAATTGGTGTTTTTACTTAGTATGGTACATACAGAAAGCAAAAACAATACAGAGATGAGCAGGTTGTGGCCTATGCATTCATGGGTCAATTTCTATTGCTTTTTGAAATATAACTAATTCACAATTTAAAAGTAAGTCTATTTTATCTGTAATTTATGTAGTCGATATTCATATTTAACAGAGGTAATGAACAGGTAATTACAGTATATCGTTATTGTTATATATTAGTACATTTATTGTACTCAGCGGAGGCAGCTGAAGTGAGCAGCTGATGGATTTAGCGATCCCACCCTACATCTAGCTCATACTACTCTCATACACCTACTCAGGACACACACACACACACACACACACACACACACACACACACACACACACAACACATATTTTCTTCTTTACATAAACTGGCTAACTCTAAAGTGTATCTTAGCCTTACCCATGCATAAGGGATAAGGGACTCTGTTTGAGCGGACATAATTCCTCTAACCATTCATTTTCCCGCGAGTAAGAATGTAAATACAATGAGCGGAATCTGGCAGCACAAAAAAAGCTGGCTAATTAGAGAAAAATCTGCGTCATAAGCGACAAGAGAAAGGAAAATTGAAAAGGAATTAGCAGAGTAAACATCTGCCAGTACAGTAGTTCAATAATGAATTGTGAAGTCATCAATTAAAATTGGGAAGTTATCATCTTGAATCCTTTCCAAATTTTAGACTTTATGAAATTTTACTAGGGTTGGAAAAAGCCCTGTAACTGAGCATGGCTTTTTTTAGAATGTAGAATATAGAAATCAGGCACTATAGATCTAAGAAGGTCGCAGTGATAGTAATCTTAGGAAGTCAGTCAACATTTATTGTAAAAATGTCTTCAAACGTTGTCATAGACTTTATATAAATATTTTTTTACTAATTGTACGTTAAGAAATTGTCTATGTTCAAATGCAATTCATATAAGATAGAATCTGACTTGTATCAGTTGTTTTTATTTATAAATAAATACTATTTTTCAAACAAATTTAAAATGTTCGTTTATAAAAATTCATATTCTGATTTTGAAAAAAGTGTTTTTAAATGTAAGATATAATACGTATTTTTAAGATTTTGAACGACCTTCATTTAAAACGGATGAACGGAATTTACTAATAACACACTCGTCAAAATTGTCAATTTTATGGCTTCTAATCTGGTCTTTATTATAATGAAGCTCAAATAGCTCATTTACAATCATTGGTGGTAAAAAAAGTGCTATTAGAACGAAACTCTCAAAAATATTTTGTTTTTGTGATACATTTTTAAAATAAATTTTATGCAATTGTTATTTACTCAAATGTAAGTGCAAACTTTTCTTCAGTTCTTTAAATAAGTTAATGATTTTGAAAAATATAAGTTCAAATAAATAAGTCAAAAATAAATGTTTGTCAACAAATAACTTAAATAAATGTTTTTAATAGTTTTTATTTTTAAAAGAACAGTTAGTAGATTTTAAACAGAAAAACGTATGACCGTATTGTTGTATAATATATATATATATATATATATATATATATATATATATATATATATATATATATATATATATATTAACAATCCCACCGTACCTCTAGCTCATACTACTCTCATTCACCTAATCAGGACACACACAAACACAACACATATTTTCTTCTTTACATAAACTGGCTAACTCTATAATATATAGCCACCTGGGTGGCCTAGTTGATAGCGTACTGGGCTTTCACCCCGAGGACCCGGGTTCGATTCCCGGCCAGGGCTTGGCATTTTCATATGTTATAAATAATCCAATCGTCTGCATTAGCCTAAGTGTGCACAATAGTCAAACGTTAAACACCAAAAAATCTATAATATAAGTGTATATATATTATATATACATATATATATATTATATATATATATATATATATATATATATATATATGTGTATATATATTATGTATATATATTATATATTATATATATATATATATATATATATATATATATATATATATATATATATATATTATTCAGAAGGATGTCACATTCATCTTATTTATTATAATTATTATCTTAATAATTAACGAGAAGCATGATGTAACAATTAACAAATTATTTCTAAAATTTTCCCTTTGTCTCCCAACACCCAACAAGCTTAATCTACCTCAATTACAAGCAATTATATTTCACACCATAAATAAACAAGTCTCCCACAACTTTGGTTACTTCCGGAACTGTTCTAATTAAATATTCAACAACACGTTCCCGCACTCTTTGTTTCCGGTCGCCATGACACCCAAGGAAGACGAATTGCTTTCTCAGCTGATGTAACAATTGTCTGGTAACAGTAAATGCAGAAACATAATGTATTACTAATAAACCTGTTTAACAGATCTTACATAACAGATTGAGAGGAGAAACCATCTACTCTGTGCTGTACATGTTTGTACGTCTTTGTTTGTAAAGGCTATGGACACGGCTGTGCTAATAAACACGCATTACCTACTAAAAGAACTTTCTCTGCTTCTCAATTAATTATAATGTTCTTATATGCTCAGCAAGATGTGCCTAAGTTTTACCAAAAATTTAATCACGTGAACAATGACAAGTTTACTTTCACCATAGAGGTAACAAGGACATTGGCAAATTTATGTTTATTTTATTTAAATAACTTATTACATTAACCGTTATAAAAGCTCCAAACCGTTTTTATTATCTAATGTAAATTTTTCCTTTGTTGTAATTAAATTTCATTGTAGAATTAATTTTCAAACCAACTGAATTTTTATATTACGAAGAGATTAAGTACAAAACGTGACAATCCTACCGCTGTATATTTTCAAATCCTACATACAAATAATCCTAAAACAATGTTTTTATAAATTTAACATTATTAAAATCAGTTCTAACCATTTTGATCAAATTTTGCTCAAATGCATTCAGTTAACCGAAACGACTTGAAGTATTAAAACGTTGAACCAAAAATAAAAAAAATATTTATCACATTTTCTCTTCATTTTTTATTTTTATTACGATAATTTATTCGTAAACACGACATAACCTAAAACGCATTATAAACTTGACGCATCATCAGCTGTTCAATGAAATCAGCTGATAGTTAAGAATTAATATAAAACAACTGATCTTTTACTACAACTACCAATATAAAAAATAATTTAACGATTCATTTCATTTATTTAAATCGGTCAAACGTTTTCGTACTTTCCGTGAACGGTTATCAGGTGCGCCTCACACGCGCAAGTTTTCCAGTTCGATCCCGGGATGGAAACACAGGAAATTTTAATTATAATTAATTTAATATGGACTTGCGACGCGCAATATATATTAAATATATCAATATATGTTTGTGCACTAACATCACGCAAAATCTAACATCACAACCAGCCCTAAAACATGATACATGTTAACATGGGTCGCTACATTTAAAACCAACCTGATTGGGTAGAAGCATCTGAAATATATTTTGATAAAATAGTCTTAAAATAAAAATCAAATTTTCAAAATAAAAATCAAAATCAAATCAAAATGAGTAATATATGAAGATTTATAACTCAAATCAGCGTTTCAAATTTGAAATAAAACAAATTTGTGGTTAGAAAGTGTTTAGAAATAATCAAAAAACGAAAAATAAATCTTGACAGCCGTTCAGTTTTTCGAGTTGCTCTCAAAAAGTAAATCTCTTTTGTTTCAAATTTGGACACTAACTTGAGATAATACTCCATATATGACCAAAATTTGGTTAAAATGCGTGGGGAAATTAAGCTGGTTTCCGATCATACAAAGAAGTAATAAATAGCCTAATCATTCGGTATAAAATCTTCTCCATAAAACTCACATGGGAATTTTGGAATGCAGTGAAAATCCAGGGGAAAATGATGGTCTGAAGACATGTTAATATTTAGAGTGAGTTTATTAATGGCGCCTCATTTTTCTTCCGTAAGGTCATCTTTTTAAATTTCGTTTTAAAATATTACTGGTTTTTGTTGATAAACAATACTAAACTTTTGACCAGTTTCTTATTTCAACATTGTTCTCTAACTTATTTTGGTCACATCTGACTATAATGTTATACAAAAATTTACGCCGAACACAATGTCAGTTTATTTATTTAAAAAAAAATTGTTAGTGGTTCAAAGAATATCAGATCTCGCAGTTCTTAAGAAATTGCTTCGTGACCGTTCCACGACACTGTCGCAACATCTACCAATTTGACCGGTAACCGTAATGTCTTAGAAGAATGTTACTGGTCCGATTTTATTGGTAATTTTATACTCTTCCACGAAGCATTAAAAATTATGGAAGGTCTTGCAGTCATGCAGAAAAGAGCCAGTAATTTCATCGTTAAATTAGAGGCCTCAATTTAAAACGAAAATAAATACAAAAAAATCTTAGGCTACACATATTTCGTTTGGGCGTTACACACATTTGTACTGAATTTTAGAACAATTGGGTAATGCGTTTGGCCAAAACTATGTAACAAACAAACACACAAACCAAATATTGAAAATTCAAGTTGAATAGTAGAATTTGGTTTGGTCAATTATTTATTATTATTAGTATATAACAGATATTTGAGAATTACTGGATATTTTGAAAACTACTTGCGGCATTGCGTTCAGAGAAAAAACACAACCTCATTTGACATAATATGACATTCACATTTTTGAAAAACGATCTTAATTCTACGGAGCCATATGAAATGTAACTTTTTTAAAATACTTACTGCCCAACAATTATGCAATATTTAGAATGCAAAATATGAAGAATTGTGTGAAAATTTAAGATATATTAGATTAACAATAAAATTATAATATAATTTATCAAAACTGCATTAGATTTTGATGAAGTTTAGTGCATTGCGAAAATCAGTTATCAACTTTTAAATATACAAATGTAGGGTTCAAAAGCAAATAGAAAAATCCAACAAACCTGACGATAGTAAAGTAGTACAGTGAGTAATATAATACCAAAATTGTAGCAAAATATTATGAAGCAAATTTGAAAAATTAATACAAAATTTAGCTCTTTTAATAGCTTCTGAACTAAATTTTGTGGGAACATAGCGAAACATTTTTAAAATACTTTTGTTTGAAAAAATAAAAATAAAAATTACATATCAAATGTTTTTCAATAACGTACAATTTAATTAGTCTCCAGCGATGTGCACAGAAAAGACAAACGCAGAAGATCAATATTTTTTCACAGTCACTTTATCGCCTAATTTTCGTTTACAGAAAAAACAAAATTTTCGATGTATGCAGACCAAACGATTTTTTTAGCACTGAGTGTTGGCGTATAAATGTTGTCCAAAATCACGAGTACATAATATACGTGTCCAATTTACGCGAGTGCGTATAAATTCAAAAAAGTTAATTCTAATATAGCAGCCAAGAATTTCAACTTCCACAAAATTAAATATCGACTACCTAATATGATCACCTATAAACACTGAAACTACAGTATGTCTGAAAAATTCTATTTCGGAACATTTCGAACTCGCCCGGTTAATAGCACAATAAATAAGGGAACAGAGCAGACATTCAGACAATATTCAATATTACTGGACAGCATTGTGCAACCCAAACAAAAGTCACCGATCGAAACTGTCTGACGTGCGAAAGAATTGCATTGTGCTGTTTTATAACATATAACTAACGTAATAATAGAGTAACAGATCACACGTACCTAGTCTGTGATTAAGGCCTGCTACGTGAGGCACGTTAGCACAGCCGTGGTGTCACTCAAAACTTACGTTTGGTTGAAAAACTAGAGCGCTAATTTTTGTGAATTATTTTAGCATCACATTGAGACCCAGAACTGGGATCATTAATTGTACACAAGTAATCCTGACTCCTAGAAGACGTTTTAAAAGATTCTATAAAATTCACTATAGTTTAACAATGGATAAGTAATATAATTATCATTCAATATTCACAAAGAATATTGAAAATATAAACTGAATTATTTTGAAATTTCTAAAAATTCTAAAACACTTAAATCTAAAAAAATGTTTTTTTTTATTTGGTTGTTGCCCACTGTAGATAAAAACTAATTGACCGATTTTGATGAAAGTTTTCATGTAGTTGGCATGTGATCTGCCTATAACGAAGTATAATTTTTTAATTAAAAAGGTTTTCTGAAGCGATATTTTTGATTAAAAAACTTCTAAAAACTGGCTCCAAAGATTTTGGACAAATTTGAATCTACCAATACCGAAACAAAACAAATGCCGCTATAGCCCCTCAAAAATCCAATTTCAGATTTTGCTCAAATTTTAAAATATTTGAACCAGTCGTCGGACTAAGAAATATATTGTTCCTGTATATTAGTGTAAATTGGAGAAACATATAACTGAACGACGTCGGGTTTAAGAGAAAATGTGATAAATGATTTTTTTAATTTTTGGTTCAACGTTTTAATACGTTTAACGACTCGTACTTCAAGTCGTTTCGGTTAACTGAATGCATTTGAGCAAAATTTGATAAAAATGGTTAGAACTGATTTTAATAATGTGAAATTTATAAAAAACATTGTTTTGGGATTATTTGTATGAGTATTTTGTTTTTTCTATTTACTTTCTAACCGAACTCAATTCAAATTGTAATTTATTCGGTACACTGACTTGACTTACAAATCTTCAGATGTGTCTGAACTTTGAACAAAATCGGATAAACCGATTTTGAGAACTTACGCAGTTTTTTTTTTTTTTGCTTTGGAGATACACAAAGAAATTATTTTCCATAATTCCATTCTGAAGGGTTAAAAAAGGGGTAATTTAAAAATTTTTAATAGCAGGCGTTCAAATTTGGTGGGGATGATCTTAGATCATAGATAATTTGAAAGATATAGGTAAAAAAATCAGAACTAATTGGTTGAAATGAAAGAATTCCTCTGATCCCATCGAACTAGAACATGCAGTTCAGACGTCTGCAGTTTTCTGTTAAGGTGTTTAACCATCAATAAGACATAGGAACAGAGTTTGATAGTGCCTGGTATCGGTCTGAGGTGTGATTGTTTATCAAATAGCCAGTTGTATTGCTCCAGTATATTTAGGACTACCATTCGTCCCCTTCCCCGGTCAATCCGGCATTATCATTTTCGTCCGGGGAAATTTCAGAAGAAGGGTGCTGCAAAATTCACTGTTTTCTGAGTTATTAAAGAACTTGTGTCAACCAAGTGATTCAAAATTTGACATCTGTTTGGAAATCTAAGGCAGACACACTTACAAAATGTGGCAAGACGTTTTCAAATGTTTTGAAAAAAAACTAATTTGTCTTTACTTTAAAGTAAAAGGTTTTGATTGATATTTTTATTCATATCAATTGAAGAATATGCTTCAGATTTTGTGAATTAAAGCTTTTGCTTCTTCTTATTCCTAAGGCAAGCTACAGTCGTATTTAACTAATACAGATTTTCTGTAAAAATGTCATTTAAGGAAGTTTTCAAATTAATAGAATTAATTTTGTGTTTGTCAATTAATTGTATTTTTATTTATCATATCTAGTCAACAGAGTTAGTTTAAATGTCACTACTGTTGGAAGCTTACTGAATATTAAGTTCAATACCTAACTTTCTTATTTAAGTTCTATGACCTAATTAGAAACAACAATAGATGTTTACAGAAAATCTGTAGTACTGAAATACGACTGTAGCTTGCCTTAGGAATAAATAGAAACAACAGCTTTATTTCACAAAATCTGAAGCATATCCTTCAATTGATATGAATAAAAATATCAATTAAAACCTTTTACTTTGTAAAAGCAAATCCTTCTTTCGTTGATCCATTTGATTTGTCAATAGTAAAAGATTATGAATAAAACCGACCATTTACTTTAAAAAAAGAAGTAAATCCTTGACAGTGATGAATCTAGTCAGCAGGAGCTTATCTTGTGAAGTAAATGGGTATGTTGTTAAGTTCTTTGTTGTCATGCACACTCAGTTTGTGTGCAAAGTGTTAAACATTGTCAATCATCTTCTTGTCCACTTACTGGGGACTTTAAGAGCTTATATAGATTTAAAGAATAGAATATGGAGTGGTTAACGAACAGGTGTCTAGGCACTGATGAAGGGACTCGAGGTGGGGCTCTTTATCACCAGGGAAGAAAATATGCTTGCGTTATTTAATATTTCTTTCCTGGAAATCAAAGAAAGTATTGGTTAGGAAATTGGTGTGGCTCAGTCTGCAGTGTCAAAAACATTTAAAAGTGTTGTTAATTAACGAATAAGCGACCGATTGTTTACATTTCCACTCGAAATGCGGTATTAGCGATAATTTTATTCTCTTCGTCATCTTAATTAGACGTGACTTTTCTACAGTAAAAATACATTTAAAGTACAAGTACAATTGACACAAAAACAACAGACAACCGTTTAGAAAAAATAACTCCAAACAACAAACCTACATACTACAAAAATAATATTTTATTTAAATCTCAGTTGATTACGTGAAATTTTTTTTCAGTTGATCCTTCTACTACAGTCTAGAGACTGAAGGATCTACTCGTAAACAAAAAGAAATAGTTATTCATAAGAAATGCTTTTTTTATACTCTACTTAAAACAAAACCTTTTCCTTCGGTTTTATACATATAGATCAAAGATACAGAATATGTAGATTAGGCCATTATAGTTTCACTTTTTTAAGTTTTAAGTCAGTTTAATCAGTTTATTGTGTGTCAATAAAAAGTGTTCATGTTAAATAAAATAATAATATTTAAAAATAAAAATAAATTTGTTTTATTTCTTCCTTTCAATTTTGAAACTTCATCAGTAATATATGATCTATACTTTTTGGATTTTATTTCAGTTTTGTAATTGTTAAAATAAAATTTGTGTCGTGGGTTTTGTATCGATGTTTTTGACGCTCTTGTCCTCGATTTCAAGGAAAAAATTATGGCGGTCGTAGTGTGTTACATTTTTACACTTCAGCCAGAGTGAAAACCATGAGTGATGTTTACAGAATGGTCTTGAGCACTTCGTTAATAAAAAGGTCAAGCACAAAAACGGATTTTCTAAACGTCTATTCGAGGTTTAAATGAAATAAATTTTAAATTTTAAATCTCTGGCTAAGCCGCGACGAGGGAGTGCTAGTAATTTTCAAAGCTAGTACAAAAATGTCTGACAATTTAAACAAATTAAAAAAAAAAGAATTTTGTCCATGGTATATTTGTTAGTTCTGAAGCTTTACTCGGGACGTGGGGCAAACCCAGACTATTTTTGTCAGAGGAGAAGCAATTTCCATCCACCAGTTTTTCCTTGGTCTGTTGTTGCATATCGATGATTGATCAAATTGCTAACAAGAAGTAATGCATTAAAACAGCGTTCATGGCCATTAGGTACTCACAGGAAAACAATGCGACTAGAAGGCCTATTGTATAGTCCTGTGGCCTATTCGACTTTCACCATGGCAACACTAACAGACACATTCCGTAAATATCTGCACTAAATTCAACTTTCTTTGCTAACTATCACTAGATGCCAAGGCACTGTTAACAACAGGGAAGAATTTTATGGGCCTTGCCTTCTTGTATAAATTGGCCTTGGAATGTCATAACAGCGAGCCTTAAGTCATCCTCAGTTGCAACTTCAATATGTGGTTAAAGCGGTCGAAGTGAGTGCAGAACTCAATGTACGAAGTAGGCCTATACTGAAAGTATTGATCTCATTAAAACATTGATCAACACTTGTCATTGATTGTCTCATTAGACACTGATTGATTAAGTTAATTGTGTTTACAGATGTGTTTTCAGGTCCTCTAAGTGCAAAAATGTTAAGACTAATTTTGATTAAATGTGCTATGTAACAACCGTTTATAATATAACTAGATTATTTTAAATTTTGGTAAAGGAGGAATTTTGGAAAAACGATTAAAAATCCTTCCTTTCCTTAAAACGGGATCTAAATTTTTTCCAAAATTTACTCAAAGTCCAAAAGTTAAAAAAAATATATGAGTTCATATAGCCCAAAAATCCAGTTCTGTACTTTTGAAAAAAAAATTTAAAAATTACATAATTTCTAAAATCAATTTTTCGTTTTTGTTATATTTAGATATTGCATAAATGAATGTAGTGCATAATTAAAGTCAAAGTAAACAAAATAACATTAATTTACATTTTGATATTATATAGAAAAAAACCAAAAACAAATCAGCATTTGTAAAACCCATAAACTATTTACCGTATACTAAAAAAAACTTACCATAATCTGAAAAAAAAATCATTAATGTTTGGTCAAAATTTTCAAGTAGCTTTTTTAAAATACTTTAGAAACTAAAGATAATATTGAAATAAAATTAAATGACTTTATTTTGTAATTTTCCACTTTTTTTGTCAATGGCTCATACTTGTGTTTCATTAAAATATATTTTAAACGATTTAATTGAATTTTTAGTGCAATATTTCAATATTTATGCACAATTTATGTGTTTTATTAATTTATACTAGTACTACACATAAGCAGAGTTCATTTTAGAACAAGGAACATTAGAACAAAAAACAAATTAACAAGAAAGTATAATGTATACCAAAATTTCGCACTATGGAAGTTTTAAGTAAACACAGCCTTCCTTTTGAATAAGTATTTCATTTTTTTAATGAATACAACCATGTTAGTTGAGTAAAGACGGCATTTGGTAAATACAGTCTTGCTCTTTGAAGTGTTTGTCCCTGCAAATTGTTTATAGTAATAGCAAACGTAATTTTAGTAATCAACTGTCTTCTAGTCAATTAAAAAGGCATGCTTGATAACCTCGAACTGTATTTTGACATTTTTATTGTATTTCTTATTTCATGATATCCGTATTAACAATAGATAAATGCACGATGAAAGGAGAAATCACAAATATATTTGTGTAAAAATGTTTTTTTACACCAATATGTGTTTTGATAATAGAAATGCTTGTCCCGGCTTGTACGACGGCAGGAATGGGGACTGTCAGTAGCGCCACGTAACTTATAACTTTAATGACTTTTAAGTAAATAAAATTTTGAAATTGTTCTAAGCACTTTATGCAAAAATAGGCATTTTTAATGGAATTGTCTATTCGTGATTAACAATTTAGCTTCTTAAAATATACAAAATATTGTCTGATTTGTGATAGAGGGAATGAGCACCCAAGATACCGTATGGCAGTTAAAAGTGTCTTTTATGTTAAAATTTTCCACAAATAGTAAGTTTTAGAGCAAAATCGATTTGCAATGTCAGAAACCGGTTAAAATGTCTTTCTAAAGATACCTCATTTATGCCTGTATGTGCCGAGAAAAAGGGATGTTCACTCGAGAAATAATTACAACACAAAAATAGTCATCTTGAATGATAAAAGTAATTTTTCACATCAATAGCCGCGTACTGTTTCGAAATGTAAATTATGCTAATACAAATGTAAACAATGTATTGTTTATCCGCGTGTAAACTCTGCAATAATTGCAATGCTGTAGAAAAGACAATAAGCAAAAAGTAAATGTGTGTTTATTTTGAAATATTAGTAAGTAAAAACAATGCAGAAAGTAAAATGCTATTACGTTATGGTCTGAATATTTAAATGAGTTTAAAAAAGTTTCTGTTCAATTGTTGACATGGTAATTAACTGATTCAGACCAGCAGATTGTTGGCTTCTTCGACTGATAATGTTTCAGTTTTAATAATGGTAAAAAAAGTTAAATTGTTTTTTGTCATGCTTCGTGTTTACTAAACGTAACTTTACGTTTTATTTGAATAACTTTATTTTTGGAATTGGTGAAAGTAATTATTTTCCACGTCAGCTGTTTTTTTATGTAATAGAAAATAATATTACGTAACAAATTAAAACAAATCTTTGTTGGCAACATAAACTTTAATCGCTTTCGAACAGTTAGAGCTCAGCAGACAACCAACCGCTCCTCCGAGTGATGCCTTCTGGATAAGGTCAATACCAACACTTTCACTATTGTGAACTAAATTATACGTCGGGGAAAGTAAACTTTGCAGACGTACGTTACGTCCATTTTTTTAAAAATTGTTTAATTCAAAGGTGATTTTTTGACAATCCCATACAAAAATAATGTTAAAAGAATTAAAGGTGATAATTTTAGACTGAGTTTGACAGATCGATTGCTTACGTGTGTGGATTATTATTTGTGATTTGGTAATACAAGGAAAATTTTCACACAAAAAGCAATTTCTGATCAAATCTTAAATCTAATCAACAAACCTCAACGACACAATCTAACATTCCCTTATCCCCCTCAAAATGCAATATCGGCATAATTTCTTACAAAATTGTTCATAAACTTAGCTAAATATCCGTCCATAACTCAAATTAGTGTTAGAATTTTAAAATATAAAAAAGTTAACGGTTTCAGAGTACCGTATTTTAAAAGAAAATACAAAGCGAATCCAACGGCGGTCAGGGCTTTTGATTTTCCGATTTATTTCCAAAGAGTAAATTTCTGATATTTAAAATTTGCAAACATGACTTGATTCATGATACTTCATTTGGATCTATGACTAAAATGTGAACAACAGCTTCCGTTAAATTCGGAACAACGTTTTGGTTTACCGATTTTTGAAAAAAGTATACCGACAGTTTTTTTCTAGTAGCTTTCAAACCGAGGCCATACATTTTTTAAAAAGGCATGTCTACTACTTTTGAGCGCAATTTCATCAAAATCAGAAATCCGATTTTTAGAAGTTTTTTTGACAAAAAATGACTTTAAAATGTTTTCTTTTAAAATCAAGAAAATGGATTAAAGGAAAACCAAAATTTCATTAAAATTTGTCAATTGGTTTAGTCTACAGACGGACAGACATCCAAGTAAATTAGATTCAGATCACTATTCATTCTCTAGCTTCTACTTCTTATAGTGAAAAAGTAAACGTTGGTTATGACTTCATTGAGCTCTAATCTTGATTGATAATACTGAAGCTAAACGCAGCCTTTCTGTAATCACTTGAAACTGTTAACGAAACAGATAATGCGTCCCGTTTTGGTGCCGCTAAAAGTAAATTTAAATCTTTTGATCCCAGCAGATATTGTTTCAAAATCACGTACTTACGCAAAAACTGATCCAGTTTTGATTTTATCCATCAGTTCAGTGGACACTTAAGCAAGCTGTCAAGAAAAACTGCTGAATGAAGCCAACTTGACGTTGTGCAAAGTTAATTTCTTTTAAACTGAAGACTTGGCAGGCTCTGTTACCACTGAGCGGTCTTTTTACTTGATTTCTATTTTTTGTAAGACATACTAACAACTGCCAGACAAAATTAACTTTCACAATCTATGAAGTATAAATTATGATTTCAATGAAAAAAGATCTTGCAAACAGTGCATGTCGTTTTATACAACATTCCTTGGAAGGTTAACAATGGCGAGGAATCGATTTGTGTAACGCCCGTTTCCACTTCCCAGTTCCTTCCTGTTGAGGCCGTGACCTTCCAGTAGCTGCGCGATGAGCTCTTACATTGCTTATAACAGACCTGACAAGGACTGTCTGTAACATCGTTTCGCTTTGATAAATCCTTCAAGAATGTTTACACTTTCATTACTTTAAAGAATTTAAAAAAAATGTATTTACAACACGATATTTTTGCTAGTTATTTTATAAAAAGAAAAAAAGAAAAGTTACTTTACTTTTTGAAATATTTAGGCCTAATTGCATTTCGTAATATTGTTTTTAACTTCTACACGTTATGCCAATTAAACTAATGCGAGCGAGAGATCAGCGTTACCAGAAAGGCAACGGCAAGAAAAGCTTACGGCAGTAAGTTAAACCTCGAACCAACGACCTTTTATATATACACTAAATTATTCACAATTACTTCTAATAAAGTAAAAAGCACATCAGGCTAGAAACAACTCAACAATTTAGAACTCACATCAAGTTAGTATGGCAACGGTAGTTGCCTTAGGTTCCTTAATTAATAATATTTGTGTTTCGCTAAGCGACTTGGTTAGGTGAAGGAAGGTAATTTACTGTTATTGTTTAGAACTAGTCCAACTTGTAACGCAGTAAGAAAGTTACGCGAGAAAGTGTAGGTTTTACGGGCAAACAGTCAAAGTTTAGTCACTAAGCTGACGTTATAATTCCTACGTTCTCACCTTCGGAATAAACGGAATTCACAGATTTCGATGTTATTTGGTACGTAGGTCTCAAGATTTGATTCTTTTCAAAAAATAGTTTACTTTCTGGTAAAAAAAACTTGAAATACTGGATTTTCTGATACTGTAATTTGATTATGTAAAACGAATGTAGGATTATGCTCCCCTAAAAATTCAGATCTCGTTTCGCGTTAAATTTCGCTTTAATTTTCGTAATAATTTCTACAAGAAAATTACAGCCCGAACGTGTAACGAAAATAACCTCTGACAGCAGCCGAGTTTGTTTATGTTCTTTATTTAGGCTTGAACCGTAAATTTATTTTTTCAAATTGGGAACACTGATTTGTGTTATAAAATCTAATTCTGAGAAATAAACCGGTTTTACGGTTGATTGTTGATAAGCTTCCGTAAAGGGTTCAGGAGAAATAATTGAATGTGACAAAGTTGGTCAAATGTTTTTAGCGTCATAGTAATCAGTAAAAGAAAGTAAGAATTTGGTGAAGTTTGTAAACAGTTCTGAAGAGAAACGTCTAAATTACAAAATTTTTAATTGACAATTATTTTTAGTCTAAAAAATGTGTGTGAAATCTAGGGAGGGTAGACTATGTACATAATATATAAAAAACTAAAAAAAATAATGCAATATTACTGATAAGAAAATATAAAAATAATTTGCGATATTCATTTTTACTTTCTCTTGTCTTTAATAATGTACCGGAACTACATCACAAGGCGTAGGCAAGTAAGTAAAGAACAAGCAAAGGCTCTCGACTACTCAGTCTGAGTCATGACAGGATTTGCTAAAACCACCTCCTTCGCTTCTAGGATGCCATTCAACTCGAGGTACAACTATTGAACTTGCTTAGCATTTTATGACAATGGTTGTAACCAATTGTTCTGACCGGATGTGGGCTGGTACACAACTCAAGGTAGTCGAACCAACAAAACAAAAATACGGACAATTTTTACCCATGTCGCCACTTATTCAGAGGATCCGGTTTGAACAACGACCGATTATATAAAAATAAAATTGTCAAACCATAAACTCAAGGAACTAAATGTAAATCTGGGGAGTGAAAATAGCATTGGGAGAGGAAACTGGGGCCCCGTAGAACCTGTAATCAGTGAATGAAGAAGTGAGAGTTAGTCAAACATCTTAAATAAATAAGGTGACGGCCTATCTCAAATCAGACAAACGTCTTCCTTGAGTGCAAAAATTCAAACAGAAAGAGGAGGCAGTAGTAAATGGAGTCTAATTAACCTAGAAGCAGAAGACCGCTCAGAGATAAAAACTTGGATGTGGAAAACACAATCCTGAAAAAGCTGTAATGAAAGGCTGAAGAGAACCATACCCCAAGACTGGAGGATCATCAGCCAGGAACATTACACTATGAAGAAACTGTGCGTGGACTACGGATAAGGTGGGATTGATAAGAAAACTGCAGGTAACATAATCTATGTTTGTAAGGTTCTTGCCAACCAAAAGGCGAACTGCTTGCCAGCAGTCCTCTCTCTCTCTCTCTCTCTCTCTCTCTCTCTCTCTCTCTCTCTCTCTCTCTCTCTCTCTCTCTCTCTCTCTCTCTCTATATATATATATATATATATAAGTTATGGTATGGTTTCGGGGACTAATTCTCTATTGACATTCCTTTTAGTTAAAATATTTTCCTTTGTATTTTGGTTTGTTTCTCTAATAATCTCATACAATCTTTGTGTCCTTTCTTTGTGGGTGGCAACGTAATCATTCATAACTTGTCTCTCAACGTCAATATCTAAAAGTGAATTGGAATTTATGTGTCCATTTAAAATTTCAAACGGAGTTAATTTCGTTACAGATGCTACGGATGCTAGTAATTTTGCGATCGGAGCAGTGCTTAGCCAAAATAAAAACGGAGCTGATTTACCTATAGCCTATGCGAGTCGAACGTTAAGTGATAGCGAAGTCAATTATTCGGCGATAGAAAAGGAATTACTTGCTATAGTATGGGCAACTAAATATTTTCGGCCCTATATCTACGGAAGAAAATCAAAAATTAAAAGACCAAGGAAAATCAGTAAAATTCCAAAATCTAATGATCCTTCTATAAATCCTGTTCCAGGTCCCTCCTCTTCCTTCAGGGAGTAATTAAAGATAAGCTAGAGATAATTTATGTAGAAAATAAGGTTAATATTAAGAAAACTATGTATACTTCAACCAAGTATAATTTCCACAAAATAATTGTTCGGTGAAATATAAAAAAATCATCAGTTCTATAATAATAAATTACCATTAGAGCCATAAATAGAAAATATGTGGGCATTTGAAAGTGTAATAGAAGTTGTAAAATTAGAGCTAAAGAAATAGTATATTTGCTGAAATTGCCTATTGTAGATGAAACAGACTATAATATTTATAAGTTGTTATTTGTACCAACCAAATATGAATCAGGATATATAACTGTAATTCCTAGAGTAAAATATATGTTAATGTCTAAATCTAAGTTAGGTAAGGTTAAACTCTTAGGTTTAAACAGTAATTGTAAGAACAAAATTCATTCAAAATCTCTATGCTCATTGGAACAAATAACTAATCTTAATCTTGATTGTGAAACATCTACAATATAATCCGGCAAGACGGACAGCTGCAAATATACTGCATTGGAGATTCCTGAAAATTTAATATGGATTCCTGAAATGAACCAATATTTGGCAATTTTACCTCAAAAGGAAACTACAGCAACTACACTTCGAGGGATCTACTTAATCAGTCCCAACAATGATTCAATTCTTTATCAAGATAAACAATTGTATCATTTAATTTAGACGCTATATCAAAAATTCATCAACATTCAGTTACTACAAGAAAAATCAGCATTTGGACCATCATCATATTCGGAAGTCTTCTCCTGGGGATTATTTATATTGTGTGTAAACGATTTTCGGGAAAAGACCAACGTCAACCCAGCACTCAACCACCCCCGGAAGTTTTGTTTAGGGATGGAGGAGTTATATAGACAATTATTGTAAACTTTGCTAGATTTAGTGTTAGACTTAGCTATATTTAATGCTGACAATTTAGCTTTTAACACAGTAAGCATTTTCATGTACCTAGAGAAGAAAAGAGCAGAAGCTCAGTGTGAATCGAGGTTTCACTCAGTTCGCATCTCAATGCATATGAGACGAACTTAAATAATTATAATAAGTTTTAAGTGAATATTAAAGTCTTATTTTAATTATTAAATAAGTTGTTTTTTTAAAAAGCGACGTCCCCGAAATCATACCATAACTTATATATATATATACACACACACAAGCAGGAGATCTGGTTTGAATAACAACCAATTATGTAGTTTTTATAGTGCAGTCAACACTTATAAATCTTTCGTGTATAACTTAAGAGGAAAATTCGTTTGGAACAACGACCGACTTTGTTGCAATAAATCATGTTCATAGTTTTGAACCATTTGCTTATTTGTTTAACCATTGATTTCAGTGTAATGACCAAAACGTTTCATTGCATGCCAAATTTAAATATTTTGAATACTCATTTTTGCAGATTTCGACGTTGATTACAAAGGTAAAGTCAAACTATATATATTAATTTATCTTTATTGTGTGTGTGTGTGTGTGTGTGTGCGCGCGCGCGTGTATTTTAGTACGCTCAAGTTCGTAATTTTATTCAGATTTTATTTGAACATGGCACAAAAATCCTAGACAAATTCGTTAACCACCTTCAACAGTTACAAAAATGGCGACAATTTCAAATCTTTAAAATTGCATAACTTTTTTTTGCCTCAATTAAATATTTTTTTGAAAATCTGATTTCGTTATCGTAATCAACATTGCATTAATTAGCATTTTGAATTTTCAAAATCCGTTGAAATTAAGGCATATTTTGTCGATGATCAAGTTTCACTTTCTTACTGTCGATGTAATTTGAAAGTTCTATCTATATTTTCAAAAATCTATATGCAGATTTTAATGCTAATTATGGTGAAATCAGAATGTCAAAAATGTTAAAGAAAAGTATTTTTTGAAAATCGTTTCTGTCGCTTCAGAATGAAAGCTACGTATTATTTGAATTTTGAAGACGTGTGGTCCGTAAAATTGGAACCGATATTTGAGATTTTTAGATCTTTGAAAACTTGTGTTCATATTTGTATTGTGGAGAAAACAGACTAGGTTAAACATGAGGTTATTATATAAAATAGGATGTAACTATAATTTCTCTTTGTTACGGTTGAAAATATCCAGTGTTAATATTAGGGCAATTTATAAGCGTTTAGCAGAGAAAAGAACCGACAATAATAAAGCGGACAAAGAAAACGACACGGTTTGGAAAAGAAAATAACGCTTAAACGAAACTGTATTCATTGTAATAGACGTGAATAATCCGCTTAAATTGCCGCTAGTTTTTAATAAATTATATAACATTGAATAGCGGTATTTGTAATGTGTAATACTTCTTCTAGTGAAGAGATCAATCAGTTCAAAGCAATTTCATAAACGTTTCTCCTATGAATCTTTAAAAGAAGACATTGCAAATCGTACACATCTGCATTTAAAATAATGGTATAAATCAGTATTAAAATTAAACTAATACTAACATATGAAAGCATAATATTACTTCTTATATTTTTAATTTATTTTCCTACTAACACAACTAATTAATTAATGGTCAGTTTTGGAGTAAGAGACCGTAAAATTTTGCATTGAAATACATTTAAATTTTATTGTAATAATTCAGTAACAAGTGCTTCACAATTTAGCCATACTGAAAAAAACTACTGGAGCGCCATGACGGGAAAGACCCATTACTCCAGACCATGGAATGAGTTCCGGTCATTATCCTAGAATGTGTTTTGACGGATTATTAAAATTTTCATAATTAAGAGTTAATTAAATTTTTGTCGTATTCTTCCAAATCTGACAAAAACATATTCTTCATTAACCAATAAAATCCGTGAATATGTCTAAAAATAGGAAAAATTAAAAATCTTTAAAGCCAGTATAAATTTGTTATCGTATACTTTAGATAGGCTCCCATTCTTATCACACTTATCAGTGTATTAAAGTTGTATACGTCATAATATTAAATTTTAAAATTTTATTGGAAATTAAAAAATGAACCTGACATTAGTAGCCGTTATTTTGAAATGAATGAACGGATTTTGACTAGTGTAACGAAATATTTTGTTATGAAAAATCAAATCTTAAGCAAACTTTGATTTTCGTTAAAGCGAATTTTTATTCAACGTCAGTACTTTCAACTCCGTGTACTGGTTAATAATTATCTATTTTTTTTATACTTTAAAAATTTTGAAGTATTCAATAGTTCAATTTCTTGCATTTTGTAAAATAGGTTTATGTTAAAATTTAATTTTGAATTTCAAGAGGAAATAAATATGACTTTTATCATGTTCTGTGATCGTATTTTCAAAATGACGACTTCTTTTCGCTTTAAATACAGAATGTTTAAATACACAAGTAACGCAACCTTATGGGAAAAAATGAAGTTACTTTATTCAATGAGCTGGTTACAAAAACTGCTGAATGTGGGCGATCCGCACTACTAAATATGAAAGTTGCGATGGGGGTGCACCCAACAAGCTCTCTATCATGCGGTTGTACAAGTTCCAAGAGACAGGCTATGTGGCAGATGCACCAAATAGCGGTAGAACTAAACTGTTTGGTTGTTGACGTGCAAGTTGCATATGTTTTTACTCAAGTATTTAAAGATTTATCCATACAGCTCATGTTGTTCTCGCATTGTTGTCTGAAGACGATGTACAACGTGAACATTTCTGTCAGCGGTCTATTCCTCTGTAATGCCATTGTGCATTGTGTGTGTGCGCGCGCGCGTGTGTGTGTTGTACGCGCCATAAGATAGCATGCTCACATTAGCAATTGAAGTGTGATTTCAACTTGGCACAAAAATCAATTTTAGTAACATCTTGTAAAAGTTCATAAATCAACAAAATCCGTTCAACAGTTTCATTACGGCAATCTTTAAAAAACCATAAGTTTTTCGTTTTCAATATTTGTGAAAATCCGATTTCATCAGTTCTCACGATCGTTAAAAACCGCATACATTAGCGATTTCAATTTTCAATTTGACCGCGGTCAGGGTTCATTTTTGATTTTTCCATGCAGTTTGAAAATTAAAAATTCTAATATATGCAGATCTTAATGTTGTTTATAAAAAAAGATACTTTGGAAACGCGCTTCCATTTCGTCAGCGAGACAGCTGCGTGCCGTTATCAATCGAAATTTGAAATAAAAGAAAACTGTGGTTATAGTTAAATTGCATGCAACGATTTTCAATGTAATTAATTGGAAATGTAGTTACAAATTTAGACATAACGTTGCGAAATAGACTGTAAAACAATGGCATTTCAAGCAAATCAAATTGCATTATTGCTGTTACGTGTACAACTGGACAGAACTATAGTTTGTCGAAGATTACACCGCGGTCACTCGTTGCCCAAGTCGACCCAGTTCCGCATCGACTATTCTAACAATCATCTCTCGAGTTTCGACATTTTATTTACTTTACTAAATCAAAATGCAACGACCATTTATCTACACTGACACAATAACCTATTTATATATTTATATTATTTAAGTGTGTGTGTGTGTGTGTGTGTGTGTGTGTGTGTGTGTGTGTGTGTGTGTGTGTGTGTGTGTGTGTGTGTGACGATAGAATAGGTTCACGTTACGTTGAAAGAAGTTCGAGAACTTTAACAATGGCTGATGTCAATTTAACAATAATAACCAAGTCAGCAATCCCATTTGAAGTAGTAAAACATGTTAAATAAATTAAGTGGTAACCGTTTAGATCTAACGAAAATTATGTTTATGACATCCTCCATACTGTTATGCAAGTGAATTGAAATAAACCACTGCAAAGGGCGAGGCTAGTTATTAAGGGTGAGAATATTAATTAAGTAAAGTGTGCCCTAAGTTTTAACAGTTACTAGTCTTCTACCCTTAAAGATGGGCCCGCATCGTGTATACAGTATACTCGCGATAAACCATTGATTCGTCGCTGTTATTTGTTTTGTGTTTTTTTTTAAAAGAAAAATTATAAACGTACATCAAGAACCTCGAGTGTGAGTCAAAGTAAAAGACACAATAAGCTATATATTTAAATTATATATATATATATGTGTGTATGTGTGTGTGTGTGTATATGTATATATATGTATATATATATGTGTGTGTTTGTGGGTGTGCGTGCGCGCGTGCGTGCATGTGTGTGTGTGTGTGTGTGTGTGTGTGTGTGTGTGCGCGCGTGTGTGTGCGTGCGCGCGTGTGTGTACAACAAAGAAAATTCGGCGAGTTTCCGGAGAGCGAAAAACGCTTTTCCCTAGTTTTTACAGAAATACACAAACATACACCAAAGACAAAGACATACATCAATTTTTGGAGAGTTAGTGAGTAAGAAAGCAAAAATTGTTTTCTAAAAAATTACAGACGAAGATGACTTTAAAGACAGTAACGGATAGAATCAGTGTTTTTTGTCTTTTTCTGTTGAAAAACTATCGTGCGATGTTAATGTTGTTCCCGAGTACGTACAAAAGTTTAAGAAAACAGTAAATAACTTAGGTTTAGATCCGAATCAAGTTTACAGTGCGGACAAAAGCGGTTTATTTTTGATTGTGTTTTACAAGAAAAAGCTTTAATTCATATGTACTGTAATATGCACAGTTTTAATACTTTTTTCAATAATAAATCCCATTTTAAACTCAGTTATTAAAATAAAGGTGTTTGTATTGTAATTACATTTTCTCAGTTTACATACTAATTTACTGTCATTTTCTTCCTTTCCAATAATCCGTCGTTTTTGGAATACCACAGTAGCGATGGTTCTTAATATTCGCCAGATTACCGGAAGTCTAATGTATTTAAACGTTTAGAACAAACTGACATGATCTCTAAAACTACGAGATGAGCAGTTTGAACATCTTCACAAAGAGGCCTCTCTTCAACATTTATTATACATTTTAGTTCTATACTGTTAAAATACAGAATAAGTTTTTCTGAAGTTTTGTAACGAGAAACGTATTGAAATAGTTACTAATTACACGGTGTTATTAAATAACAGGATTACTAGAAGTATAACAATTAATATAGTACTGAATGTTTTTCTAAGAGATATTCAATATATTTTTTAATTGGTTACTTTTTCATTTATTCTTTCTACGTTGATTTCTTATAATAATAGAAAGTTAAATAATTGCTTTACATAAAATTAAACGTTTAAATTCTTTCACCTTAGTCTGAGATGTAATGATCCTTCAATATCATTTTTACTGTTATTGAGAATCTTCGTAATAAATATTTATAATAAAATGCAGGGTATAGTGAAAAAGTCCCTTTAGACTAAAAAATAACTTCATAGTTTTGTTTCTTGGTCAGTTAGTTTTTTATTAAAATATTACAGACTCTTTTCGATTCGTCTGTTCTTGAAAATATAACTTAAAAAAAAATCGTAGAATAATTTTCTCTTCATGACCAGCTTTTTCTTCCAATTGTATCACGTGTGATATTTTGCAGCTGTAATATTTTGTATTTTAATATGTAATCTATGTGTATTTATGTGGTAGCGAAAAACATATAACGACTTTATTGGATGCCATTTGGAGATACACCATTATTTGTACTGGTCTTCAGAACAGTAAAACTTTATTTAACAGTGTAATTTTATTATTTGCTGTAAATTTTCAAAAATTATTTTTTGTTTAAACCTATTCAAAAAAAGATTATCTTTGTACTTGAATAAAAATTATGATTAAATGATAAACTTAGAATTTAATTTCCTTATTGTTATAGGAAACTTTTTAAGGATGGCGATCCTTTTCTGGAAAATACTCCAGTACAGAATGCTTCATCTAATTAAAATTACTAACACCTACACAGCTGGACTTGATCTAGGACAGCTGATGGCATGACAGTCGTCACTGCCAAGGCTGCGCCGCACCTCGAATTGTCACTTACCTTCACTTAGGCCTACTGGGATTATTGCCAATGATAAATAAGCTTCCAGTACAGTTACTGTGCAATAACAAACAGCGTTTTGTTTATGAACAATGGACAAACTCATTAAAAAAGAATTTTGTCAAGGCTAACTATATCGTAGCATTTCTAAAGCAAAACACAGTATTTTAATATTTCTATATTTATGTAGTCTAGACTTGTAGTAGAAAAATACATGTTTGTAGTACGTAATGTAAATTAGCCCATTTCAATGATTGGAATTCAATTATTTCTGAGATATCATATTGAAAAAAAAAAAATGAGTGAAGAAAGCTCTCTCTCTCTCTCTCTCTCTCTCTCTCTCTCTCTCTCTCTCTCTCTCTCTCTGGAATCTCTATATCTCTTCTCTCTCTTCTATTTTGAGAAATAATATATATATATATATATATATATATATATATATATATATATTAGAGAGGAAAACTAAAATTATTTTTTTAGCTATAATTACTTTTCAAAAAAATAAAAAATGGTAAATATGTCATTTTTAAAAACACAAGTAGTTAAATAACCGTACGTTATGTTGAAAATAAAGCTACATATCACCTGATAAAATGTAAATATAAAAAATGTTAAGGTGTAAAAGTATCTTAACATTAAATTAGTAGCATGAATTACGTCTCCACTTTAAAAATAGAAAATAATATGTTCAAAAACTGTATCGTTTCATATAAACTTCTAATGCGACGAGTGAAGTTAATAACGCCTGTTTTCGGACATCATCTGTTTCTTCTAAATGTAAATTAACTACTCTTAAATTTATTACCACAGTTTTTGTAGTTTTCTTTTAATAAATTGTAGGTATAGTAATTAATTTAGTGCATTAATTTACGTCTTATCGAAACAATTAATTATTTTATATTATTAACATTGTAAATTATTGACCGGATAACTTTCGCCAAGTTATTCCACCTAGTACCCGCCTACCTAGTGTATATACACAGTACGTGTGACAAGTACACGTAGAAGAATATACAATTATTTTCATAACCGTTATTATAACCATAGCTCCAACTGGGTTTGAAAATATTACGTTTTAGTCTTCCAAGCTTTCCTTGTTTCCTTCTTAACATTTTCGATTAAGCTACAGCTTGAACTACTGAACTAATTTTGCCGAGCAAACATATTTTTCGTTGCTAATCCTTTTGTAACGATACCATGAATTAAGTTAGTTTTAGAGTGTTAGTATTTAAAAAAATAAGGGTGAAATGGTTTTAGAACTACTAGAACAGTTTTGAACAGAGAGAGATAATTTTGTTTGTCATGTAGTGCCTTTTGTTTATATATGATAAACATTGTTTCTATCGTATGAAAACAAAACGTTATGTAAGAAAACGTTAAAATATATGAACTGCTGTCCAATTTAAAAAAATTGGAGTCACTTTGTTTCTTTTCAATCATAAATAGTGCATACTGTACAGTTATGTGTGTTATGAAAGAAATTAGTTACAATGAATGAAAGCTATATAGTGCTGAAAGCAACAATTTGGACACGTGTAAAGATGAATAACGATAAAATACTTGAATTTATAACGATTATGACTACCTTGTCCAATCGTTTAGCTTGTCCATCGTAAAGGAGGCAAGTTGTGAAGCAAAATGGTTTGCGAAGTTAATTTTTGAAAGGTTAATTGGAAATTAATTGGATTTTTTTTTTTAACGTCCGACTATTGTGCACACTTGGGCTAATGAAGACGATGGGATGATTTATAGCGTATGAAAATGCCAAGCCCTGGTTGGGAATCGAACCCGGGTCATCGGGGTGAAAGCCCAGTACGCTATCAACTAGGCTACCGAGGCGGCTAAAATTAATTGGAAAGAAGCATAACTCAAGGAAGCTGCACTTGGCAGTATCCAAAGTTGATTTAACAATTTTTTATTAATAATAAAGTATGTGAATTTGTAATATCTACTTATTTTTGTGAACCGATAAGCTAGGTTGAAAGGATGCCATGTAATTTTTATTTTAAATTAATTATTAGAACAACATAACTAATTATAAGACTTCCATAACAAAATTATTTATATCGTCTGATGGTAGTCAGGGTTTATATCTGTGTTATCAATAAAACTTGTTCTTTTTTTGTAAATTCTAATTTTTGCACTCTTATGATAATAATTTACTGATAATAATTAATTTACTGAGTAACTCTAAAAAAACAAATTAATTGTACTAAATTTGATTTTCATTTATAGAAATTTTCATTTCGATGAATATTGAATAAATTTTGTAAATTTACTTCCATCCTGTCAACGAGACAGCTGCGTTCGATGATTACTATTGTTTTTATTCGAAAATACTTTAAATAATTTAGTGTAATGACCAAAGAAAGGCGCTAACGTTCTTAGTCTAATTTCGAGTGGGGAAAAAGAAATAAATTTCCAAGGAGCATCGAGGTAGCACACATTTAAGTTAACGAATTGACATTGGAAAATGAGCTATTATTATAGAGTGGCCATAATGATAAGACTCAGACCTTGAACTTGACATGTGTGAGTATATATATATATATATATATATATATATATATATATATATATATGCATATATATATATTATTATTATTATGCATATAGACCCTGTTGATCACACGCAAAGCACTCCGACCCATGTCTTGTTCCTTCTAATCCTCCACACCTCCCTCATCCAGTGTCCCCATGGATCTCTCTTCCGCTCCTCCGTCCATTTTACCCCTGCTCTCTTTGGGATTACATATATATTTATGTAATATATATATATATATGTAATATAAGTAATATATATATATATATATATATATATATATATATGTAGAGTATAGTGCTATATATATATATATATATATATATATATATATATATATATATATATATATATATATATATTCAACTTTTTACAACTATTAATATCAGAAGCTTGGTCACGTTAAAAAAATTCGTCATGCAAAATCAGTTTAAAAGTTACAAAACTGTTTTAGTTATTAAAAAAATCAGAACTTCTTCACCTAAATACTTTTTGATTTCCGTTGAAAATAAGAAAATTAATCTGACGTCAGTCAGGTGCACTTTTTATATTTTCGATGTAAATTGAAATATTTGCTAATTTATGCACATTTTAACGCTGATTATGGTGATTAAAACGATTTAAAATAGTACAAGGTAAAAATATATTTTTTTTTTTTATTACTTTTTTAGGAATTCTCTTCTATCAGCAATAGAATGTTATTATTTCTGAATCATTATCAAAACATCATTAAGTTATTCCTTGTTATGAAGGCCAGTTTTTGTTAAAATAATCTTATTTTAAAATATGAATTACTTTTTGAATATTGAAACATTGTACCAATGACTGTTTTTATTAAACGTATGTTTTTGGTTTTCCGTTCTAATATAACCTCACAAAAAACCTCACACTCGTCTCATTTCTGTTAAAATATTTTTAATATGCAAGTTAAATTATCCGGACGGGTTCCATTCGATTACATTCAAACCTTAATGTCTTCTAACTTCTGAGAGCGCGAAGAACCAAAACGTTTCGCAGACTTATTTAACTGAAAAGAATTACGTGCATCGGTTACGACGTCTTTGAGTCGTGGTACAAGGTAATTTATTTCATGCAATAGTAATATCAGTGGTTGTTAAAAGTGGTTACGTGGAAACAATTTCGTTGGTGGCGCCTCTGGCGTGTATAATTGTTACTAAACAATAGTATATGTACCTCACACGTTGAGATTTGATAGTTAATAGGCTAAAAGGCGTTCATTTCTTTTGTCTAAATTCAGGTTTTACATACTCATTAGTAATTTTAAAATCGTTTGATTAAATTAATAAAGTGACGAAAGCGATCATTACGTGATCATTGCGAATTAGTGAAGATATTTTAAATGCCTATACTATAACTTACAGTACTGACTCTCAATTCATCGTAATTTTGTTAATAAATACCTCATAAATATATATCAATACTGACTGATAGATTTGTTTATAAGAAATTATGAAAAAATAACAAGTAATTAAAGAATAGTAAATCTAGCAATATATTATTAATCAATTTACAGAGCGCTCCTACTTTTCCGCCAATTTAACCGGTAACCGTACATTTAAGAATAATACTCCTGAAGATATTTATATAAAATTTTATTCTCTTCCGTCATAAATAGGTTTTGCCGTTGAAGTAGTATTACAGGAAATAACCAGCAACTGCACTATCAAAGTTAATCTATCTACACTATCATAACCATTAATCTTAAAAGGGAAGTGAATGGAAAAAATGTTACACATACGCCATTTGTGCTTTATACAAGATATCTTGGTACCAAATTTTAAAACAATAGTTCAATGCATTTGGCCAGAACTGTGTAACAAACACAAAAATATTAAGAACATAACTTTCGTAAAACAAACATTCTAAATAGGTCTTATAACCTGTTGCAATTTGGGAGTTCTAAATGGAAGTTGAACAGAAGGAAAAGAATACTCATTCTCAATGGTTGGCGTGTTATCAAGCAATCGAATTTTTCAAAACATGGGTAAATCTATTTATTACACCCTTATATTTACACTTAGAATCATGGTTTAATACTCTATTAAATAAATTAGTTTTATTTTAACTTAATATGTAACTTAATAATAATAATAATAATATAATATATATATATATATATATATATATATTATATATATATAAATTATATTAATCACATATATATTTGCATATATATATATATATATATATATATATATATATATATATATATATATATATATATGTGTAAAAGCATAATAATTATAAGGTTACTTATTTAATTAATTGCTTTGACTACCACTTACTGGATTAAATTTATGGTAATGATTTTTTGTCATATACTGAAATACATTGACGTAAATATATGATTTTAAGAGAACGGAATTGAACGGCGATCGTTATCAAGGATCTGCAAATAAGGATGTAATACAGAACATTTCCTTTCTAATCTTTTATATATAAATAACATTTTCACGGGAGCGGTCATTTGAAATGTAACAGCATAAACACAATGTTAATAACAATAAATTACGACCTTGTGAAGCGTTCACCGTTCTCTTTAAGGTTCGACGGTCACTTCGCCTAACTAGTGACAGTTTCTGTACCAGTTTGTGCTGATGCAGTCTCTACGTGTGTTCCATATTACATTACATTGTAGATATATACAATGACTTCTTTGTATTAAAAGTCAGTGCAACTAAATTCATTTATAAAAAAATGTAATTATTGCGAAAAGCTTTAAGTTCTGACATACATTTGTTCAAAATCGTTTTTTGAGATACAGCTTTTGGGCGGATGACCTAAATGGTAAAATATAGTTAAAATATCGCAAGTATATAATCTATTGTTTTATTAAATGTGCTGGTGTTTAAAAGATTAAAAAACTAAGTTTAATTACTTTTAATCTCTACAAAAAGTTTCTCCAAAAAGTTTTTTTGATTCTAAAAAGTAAGAAAAAATTTAAAATAATGTAATCAGTTTTTATGATGCACTATTTAAATTACTAAACGGACCTTTGAATTTATCGTCACATTTCTCTAGCTGTTGTGAAGCCATATTGATTTATCTGATACAAAAATAAATTGTCTATAATAAATCAAAAATGTCTAAATGTACTTTCGTGCGTCACCATACGCGAAATTCACTTCATTTGTGCCATACCTCATATTTTTCGAATTATCTCTTTTTGTTACTGTAAGCATATAATGATTTACAGGTTAGTAAATCTTTTGTGTCAAAATTTCGGTAAATTATTATTTGTGAATCGAATAATGTTTGTTTCTAATTTGTTAAAACTGGTGTTCAATGTATTTTCATGAATTAAACCGTCAGAGTATTGTTTTACCTACGCAGCAAAGTATGACGCGTGTGGAGACAGCAGAAAATGAAGTTATGAAAAAAATATCAGAAAAAAATCTTATCGAGAAGAACAAAATATCAGGATATTTGCAATGTGGAGGATTAAAATATGGGGTAAGCACTAAAAGATCAAACAACACCTGGTCTCTAGACCCTTTGATGTCAAGTTGAAGTTTGAGGGTGAAGATCGTGTGTTGGGAAAATCTGGAAACTTTGTATGGTGTACAGATTGCTCCAAGACAAAGACAGGAACTGTTACTGGAGTGTATGACCTGAGACAAGGGTTAAAGACAAGGGGTAAAGTTATTACCATGACAGCACGCAACAGTATTCCAGGCTGAAGTAATGGTCATGAATGACTGTTCTCAGGAGAACTTGAAACGGGCCTTCAAGAAGTCTCGTATTCATATTCATACTGATAGGCAGGCAGCAATAAAAGCACTTGCAGATTCTAGAATTCAGTCCGAGCTGTTCTGGGAGTGCCGCGAGGACCTAAACGCTCTGTCTCTAAATAACCGGGTTACTCTTTACTGGGTTCCAAGGTATAAGGGGAGATGAGGGTAATGAGGAGGCAGATTGACTGGCTGAAATGGGATATACATCTGAGTTCATCGGAACTGAACCGGCTTTAGGGATCCATTTGTCGTTGGCCAGGTCTGTCATTAATAAGTGGATTAATAAGCAACACCAGGCAAGATGGAATAACTTCATGGATATTTCTATTTAAGTAGGTTTTTATATGGAGGGCTTAAAGGAGTATCAGACGTTTTGGGCAGAACACAACTCAGGAAAATCATTGAGCTCATTACTGGGCACTGTGGTCTAAGGGTGCACATGAACAGGATAGGTATGTACCATGGAGAAACTGTGTGTAGGTTGTGCAGGAAAGAGGAGGAGACTGCAAGACACATAATCCATGATTGTGAGGCTCTTGCTTAGGTAGGAGGCTAGGGGTTTTTGGTTTCCAGGGCCCTTGGAATCTTCAGAAGAATGAGGTAGTCAGTGGATTGTTGGAATTTACAAAGGACATCAATCTGCTAAACTATCACTGAAGATCGCAGTACCTAGGGGTGTATTATCCCTTCCTCTAGTTTTAATCTAATCTAATCTAAGCAGACAATGAATTAGGAGGAGTCAAACAGACAAGTATCTTTGATGAATGATGAAGAATGTTGCCTGGACTGATATGAAAGAGTGTCGACAGGTCAGGAAGGAGTAGAGCAATAAATAATGTATGAAGGAATGGGTATATTGAAGACTTTAGCGTTGGAAGAAATGTGAACCAAGATATTTCTTTCGATATAACTATTACAAAAATAATCTTTTTTTGTAATTCCGAAAAGTCAAATTTTAAATCAATATTTTGTGAAACTGGCAAGATATAGAAATATAGTCGAAGGATTATTTTGAAGGTCGTGGTGTCGAATTTGAAGGAAAATTATACATTTTTGTATAAAGAAGCACTTGTGAAGGAAGAACTTAATTATAATAAATACAAATATAGATTAATAAACTTAACAGAAACTATTAATAAAACGAAAAAAAGAACTGTCGGAAATCAGATGTTTCAATGTAAACGGTTACCTGTATGCCACATCGTTGCCCACGGATATCCCTTTGTAATATTACACGTCGTGAAATTCTCCGACCAACAATGTGACCGATTTTTTCTGTTTATCATTTGCGCCGTGATGTCGATAAATAACAGGATAACGTTTCCTTTCACTCTAAAAGCGTGTCCTTGTCGGGACTTCTTTTCTTGCTTCACTTTCCCGTGAACGATAAAGCAGTTAAACATGTTAAATAATAATATAACAAGGTAAATAGTTAGATAGTATCTACACATAAACACACTCTTTTTTTAAAAGTGGTAACAGTCCTAAGATTGGATCTTACTGTAAAAGTTTCCTGATTTGTCGTTTTTTAATTGAAACTCGCCAATAAATAGTAGGCACTGAAACACTACAAAACCGCACTAAAATCAAACCAGAAATGCACACAAATCGATTTTTTATTTTTTTTCATATAAGTAGGAAATTTTTGTGAAAATTGACAATAAACTATAGTGAGGTCACTACTGAGGAAATAAAAACTAAAAAAATGATGTGGAAATTATATTTTGTACTTACATATTAGTTATAAACGTTAATATTTATTTAAAGCTTAATAGATAAAGATAATCTTTCCAAATAGATAAAAAATTACACCCCAATGAGCTCACCATAATGGTTACGCACGATACTGCACGAAATGCGATCCTCAAACGTGACTCCGCAGAGGACAAAGCATGACATAACGATGGCCGGTCACGTTTTTTCGTCCCAAATTGTTGTAAAAACTGTTGCCAAATTATCAATTATCCGTCCAAACATCGACAGGAACGTTTCACCTGTTACCCGCCCGAGGACATGTCTGCAGGAACAATTGACTTCCTCTTGCCCAGGCCGAGATAACATAGTCTTTGGATTAAGTAATTTACCGGGAAGATATAGTCAGTGACAATAAATTGACCGTGGGAAATTGTGTCAAATAGGTTCTCAGGATATCAGAACAGCCTTTAACGGATTTGAGTTGGAGAAGAATAGTTCAACTGTTTGGAAAACGTTTAAATATGAAGTTTGGGCTTCACTACACATTACTACGTGAACATTAAAACTCACAGAACACGGTAGACATGACATGATGTTCTTATTTTTTTTAGGAACATTAAAATCCTAGAAATAAAATCGAATCTTTCATTTAAGAAAAACATCCCGTTTAATTAGGTAACGTGTTGCCAAACACGTTGTTGTCATCTTAACTGGTACAAGAGCTAACAATTAGCCGCTGTCAATGAGTCACATGCTGCGACATTGTTTTTGAAACGTGTTTGCAAATTTAACTGCTTTTTTTTAACTGTAACTTCCACTTGAAGTAACCAGATCGTTATTATGCAAAAAACTATTGTAAAGATGCTTTGTGATTTATTCCACTTCGTTATCTTTATTTGAACAGCTGATTTTTTTTTGTAGAATTTGTAACAGGAAAATATAACTGTTTCCGACTAACTCAGGAAATGCAGTATAACTTTAACACCGATTGAGACTTTAAATTAAAAATCCGCTTTTATCGTTTGGCCGAAATTTAATAAAGCTTTAAAACTGATTCAATGCTGAATTGATTACAAATTTCCTAACTTTGTAAATTTCACATTAGTACAACAATAATTTCAGAGAATGTAACAATATACTACTTCATTTAGGACAAAGCTTGTTATTCATATGTTTTAATATACAAAGAGTGAGTTTCAAAAGATTACTAAGTTCGATATAAATATTGAGACTACAAGAAGTTTTTTCACTATTAGGCTTTATATTCGCAAAAATAAATATTTGTGTAATTAATAGACACCGCTTATTTTCATGTTATTGTACAATATTTTTGTTCTATTATCAATTTTATTATTATTATTATTTTAGATGTTAAGGTGATTTGTTGCTAACTGATACTTTAGATTAGTGTGTAGTCATTTCATTGACTTTATTTACAAAGTAGCTAGGTTATATCTAATGCTGAACGCTAAGTAACATTGGTTAGGATTGTTAGGTTTATTTATACTTTTTCCCACTGCCATTTCCTTAAAATGATAAGCTACTATAAATTCTTGGTAAATGTATACTTGAACTTGTTTTGGATTTTTTGTAATTTTAGCACCAATATGCTTTATTACATGCTCAATAATAATAATAATACAAAATATAAAAGCGCAAAAACTACAGAAAGTTAACAAAATAAAAGTGATCCACATAACCTTAAAATTACTGCTGTGTAAAAGTTACTGATATGTTTTCCATTGTGAGAACGATTAAATAAATGCGTTTTGTTAATGATAAAAACAATGCAAACTTAAAATAAATTATTTTAAGAACCTAAGATTTGCTGTATGCCTAATTAACATTTGATAAAGCTAAGAAGGTATAAAAGTATACTTAACACAACAATAACATTCCTAGTAGAAACAATTAAGTTTATTTTAATAATTGTAATTACTGTACTTAGTTTTACTTATTGTATTTGCATAAGAACATAAAAAATAAATTAAATTTTATTGATTTACCGACACTAAACTTATTATTTAAATACAAGTAAACGTTACAAAACAAACAAAAAATTTACAAAATAATGGCAACACAGCTGTTTCGTTGACGGTGATGTACGAAAATCTAAAATGACAACATTGAATAACATTTCGTAAAATAACTTTTTGAAATAAACAAAAATCTTTGTTACGTTAATATTTTCGTTAATATACAACCAGTATGTTTTACTTACATCTATAATTCCAAAGGTCTTAAAACTTTCTCCAATTGAATGCACACTGGTACTTAAAAGCAAGATTCACGCAACATGTAAATTTTGATTAAAATAAAAATTTATATTAGCGATAAATATACATATATTGCAATCACATATTCATTAATTTCACCCGCAGAGGTTTCAAACTAGCTGCACCTATTGTTTTAGACATCCTTCGCGGTATCCGAGTCTAACACTCTTACACTTACAACGCTACACTTACGGCTTTAACACTTTACGCTCACAATTACATTTAAGGAGGTATAATAGCCTCAATGTGCTCTTTTCTTAAAATAACAAAAAAAATATTGCAATCATATATTTAAAATAGTAAAGAAAAATAATGTAATTTTATTTCACATTTTTGCGAAAAAACAATTTACCATCGTGATCATACTATCAATCTGTATACATTTTTAAAATTTAAAATTTGTTGAATACGAGTTTCTTTAGGCGGTCGGTCGGGTAAATTTTTGTACTTTTAATTAAAATTTAAAACTTGTAATGTCGATTTTAAAAGCTTTAACCTCGATTGAATTGACGAAATCAGATTCTTGAAAATCGATTTTGATTTTAAAGGTTCTAAATTTATGAACTGATTTTGCTGATTAACGTACAATTACTGAAATACTTTGCGTGTAAAATGTTATTTTCGTTTATCATAATTATCGTTTACGTTTTGTTATTCAGTGTTTTTTTAATATAAATTCGTTTCCAACAGTCCTGCGAGACAGTTGCGTGCCGCGATTACAACACACAATTTTTAACCATAATACGGAACAAAATAACTTATAAATATAAATGCACTTGATTAAGTTATATAAATTATAAGCTGATAAATGCATTTATAAGTTAAAGTTGTAAGGATCATTAACTGTACCACTTTCTAGCACGGCACCAGAGTTACGCCTAGGCGCTGTTAATTCAAGATGACAAATACGCTTGACTTGAGAGGTCCAGACAGGTTCCAGGGTAATCAGCGATGCCAATAATCCCCGCAGCTCTTGCGCAACTCTTACTTCGCTCCCATTTTCTTTCGTTGAGTAAGCACAATTAACATTCTTACGACTAAAGTACTTTAATGCGGAAACCAACAGTCGGATTTAGGAATGAACACACAAGCGTGTCTAGTGGATTAACTGCATTGGATAACCTAACTTATGAAGTAGACGCTGACAGCAGTCGGTTAAGTTTTTTAAATTTCCGACTCATATAGTATATAAATTTGAGAATATAATTATTATGATTACTGTGGTAAAAATAAAATGAAAGAAAAATTATAATAATATTTAAAATAGAAATCTTTTGAAACGGATTAACGAAATTTGTTGTGTAACTTAAATTCAGAAATAGCATTGTTCAAGACCCTTACATATTGTCTCTGCTATAAACTTATAGATTTTTCAAAATATTAAATTTATTGCAAAACTTTGTTTTACTTTTCAAACATTTGAAGTATAAAAAAAGAGTCATGGTGAAAAACATATGTCCTTGAGATCTTGATAGATCATCTGTTTGCATACCTCCTTTGTTTAAAACCAAATTAATTGGATTATTTTTATGTGTTCATCGCTTAAGACTAACATTTAACATTAAGGCTAACATCGGTTTTGATGACATTTAAAAATAAATTTTTTCTCAAAATAAGCCTAACGATTTTGATCAAATTTTTTTGAAATGTTTTCCGTAACAACCTGAAGAAAAGAAATATGTGCAGTTAAAAATATGCGGCAAGTGAGCTATTGAAAAAGCGATTTAATTTATAAAAATCGTTTAAACAGGATTTCCTCAAAGTTCAGTTGTAGGGGACCTTTGTATGATATGTGAAGATATAGCATATAATTTAAGTCAGTGTACTAAATTCAGTACAAACAAATTTTATGGCTCGAAAGTAAATAAAAAAAAAAATGAAAATAAATTACCAATGACCGTCAATGAGTTTTTTGTTTTTAGTTTACTAACAAACTGTAACTTCTTTTATTTTATTTTTGTTACTTAACGTTCGTGATTTGTACCAGTTACTACAGTAACTGTGTCTCGAACCTATAAACTTCAAGTGCGCAGTTCAGAGATACAGCTAATTGACCAGTGTCTTAGCCACATCGACAACTTCTCTTTCATTTCAAATTCAGTACACTGGCTTCAGTACATCTTCATATTCGAGGTAGAGTCAAAAATTTTCCCTGAATTGGTCAATTAAAATTTATTAAACGTAAGTATAATATTTTCCTTCAAAATACTTTCCTCCTGCTGCTTAAGCCATTCGAGCAATTGTTGGCAAGCCGTTTTTGGAAATTTCGTTTAGGTTCTTCATCGCATTTTCCAACACCTATTGTGAATGACCAAAGCGATGTACCTTCAATGTCACTTTCAGTAGACGAAACAGATAAAAGTCACTGTTTCTTTTACGACCCTCAGATGAAACGTCTACGTGCTGAATGGAAATCAAAAATATCACCAAGAAAAGAAAAATCTCGCTTGGACAGAAGCTGAGGTAAAGTGATTTTAAAAGTGTTCTTTTATTACCAGGGCTTGATTCACTAAGAATTTATTCCTGAAAGGAAGACACGTAAATAAAGAACTGTAAAGGAAATCTTGAAACAGCTACGAGACGCAGTTATATGAAAACGGTCTGAAAAATAGGCAGAGAGCAATTGATTTTTGTTGCATGACAATGCCCAGTCACATCGATCGCTAATGGTGAAAAAATACATTGCCAAACGTAATTTTACCATTTTGGAACACCCTCCCTATTCTCCCAACGTTGCACTACCGGATTGTTATCTGTTTCCACAACTAAAAATGACATTGGATGGACATGGTTTTTCTGATTCGCAAAAGGGGATGGAAAATGTGACGAAGAGGCTAAACGAAATGGTTTTCAGGTATATATCCAACAATTGTATGAAATGTATACATGCAGTAGGAGAGCATTTTGAAGAAAAACTAAGGTTAAAATATCATACGTACTTTCAATAAATTTACATTGACCAATTCTCTCGTATGAATTGGTTTGACGCTACCTCATATGATTGAAGTTTGAAAAAAATCCAATTTTGAGGCATTAAGCCGATTGTTAGAATTCTTCTAGTTCTTCAATCTTATTTTTGACACTGAGTTTTGTTCTGGTAGTTACTAACTATTTTTACCAAAAGTTTTAGAAGGGTTTTTGAGAATATCCAAATTTTAAAAATATTTTGATCAAAAAAGTATTGAAATTTTGATTTTCTAAAATAAAAAAAAATCTCGACACCAGACCTAAATACCTGGTCTCTCGGAGTCGTTAACACCACTGTAACAACTATTTATGCTATCCGATTCCTTAGTGAGGCATTAATTATTCATTCAAAGTTATAAACACACAAATAAATTTGGTTTCACAACGAAGCAAAAACAATAACATTATAGCTGAAACCAACCGTTGCTGAAGTGTTACTTTCTACAGGCTGCCGTGCACATTCGTGTGACCATTCCTGTGGTTCACACCGGATGGACTTTCTCGAGTTTATTGCAATGACGTAACAAACAAACATAAATAAATACATAATTAATTTAAAATTCTAACTAACAATGTTAGCTTGTAAATAAGAATTTGGTCAAGGTTTTAAGCGGAAATATCTGTATAAAGGAAAAATACAGTGGGATATAGACTACAAGTGAGCGTAAATTGTTTATAAAAATAGTTTATTTCCCATAAAGGAGGTACGTACAAAGAAACCATTTCAGATTAAAGTTATATTTAGTCCAAAATTAAATCTTTCAAATATGAGTTGTTATATATAATAAAAGGCAAGGAAATGGGAGTACCGATGTGTTTTTTAAACTATGCATACTATTTTATGTATTTTTAATTTATTTTAATGTATCAATGATTTTTTAAATTTTATTAAAAGAACAAAAATTAACTAGACAGCAATTTCGTAAGTAACTAGTTAGTAGGTTACTGTATTTTTCGATTTTGTGTATGTTAATTTTTAAAATTACTTTTTGCGTTGCGTTAGCAAAATAAATGCTTATTTATTAAAGCAGGTTAAGTGAATATTTGAAATTTTCATTGGAAAGTGATCTTTTGGAGTTGATAAATTTTTCTTCACTATTTCTGAAGAATAGACTTTAGACATTTTATCAGTTTTCTTAACATCATATTTTACAGATTATAAACAGATAAATCGATAGATATTGCTTTGTTATTGTAACTGTTAGTTTAATTTCACGGTTACATTTGTTAACCGTGACTTTGAACTACTGTACTACATGTTTGCTTTGATGTGATGTCTTCTCCGATAGATTTGACAAAACGTTCCATTGTACTTATTTCTAACGTGACTTTCTCTTGTCCAATTTATTATTTTATCCTTTTCATTCACATTAAGGTAATTTTTTCCGTTTATATTTGACCCAAATGAAAGTTAATATGCAATTCTTGTACACGTTTCACCGTTATTGTGAGAAATGTCTACGGATTCTATAAAAATGACCTTATAGACTTAGTAATAATAAGTAAAAACAAGTTAAAGAATATTGTATCTCCAAAATAAATCGCAACATTTTATACTTCTGCAATTTATTTATTCAAATTGGCTGAAACTTTTTAAACAATTTAATCGTTCATACTAAAAATTTTGTTTTATAAATAGGAGTAAATCTGTAAGTAGAAAACAAGATATTGACATAAGTGAACATCTGATTATTTCTACAACAAGGCTTATCGTGAACTGCCTATCCTGTCATTAATAGACTTACACGAAAAATAACGAACTCCTAACAACAGCTTTTAATAATCATTGTGTGGTTCTTTACGGTTTATCGTATTTACTTAACAATCACTCGAATGAACACACGAAGTCGACATAACACACGGAAAAGTCTTCGGCAGTAACTAGATTCGAACCTGCATCCATGAGTGAGTTCTAGTGAGCTGCCCGATGTCTTATCGACTGAGATACGAGCGCTCTCCTTGTCAAGAATTTTTATAAAAACTTAAACTTCATAGTGACCATTGTGCACTCAGTAAGGAAGATCAAGTTAAGTAATCTGTAATTTATTAAACATCAACAGCAAACAGGCTATTGTAAAAACTGTAAAACCTTTTTCAATTAAAAATAATTGTTGAATTAAATTTTTCCGTTAAAATAATCTATTTTGAAAAAATACATAAATTACGCACTTACATTATTTGTCCGTATTCGTTGCATGTATATTTACATTTTTTGTCCATAGAATGCATACAAGTTTTACTGCAGGCATTACTGCTTTTCAAAACTTGATCCTCTAGTAACTAAAGTGGTTTTCCATTTTAATTATACTTTTGTCCTTGACTCTGGATAGCGTTGAGGGAGTTATTAGCTTCGGGCAGTAAACTTGGTGGTCTCCGTGGACCTTGCACGTACTTGTTCATAAAACAAAAGTATTTCTTTTTGCCTTGCTTCTGCCACACAATTGCCTTGTAGATGCTTATAAGTTCCTATATAAACGAGTTTCCGTTTGTTTATCTCTTACGTTTAGTTTAATACTACATTTATTTTATGTCTTTCAACTTAGTTCATTGCTTACATTAGAAAAAAAGTGGATATTTTGCAAATATGTTTGGATAAATTATATTGTGTATAATTATATTTCACTGTTAAATAAAAAACAAAAAGCCTCATGATTTTGTTTTTATAACAAAAATTGCTATAGTTGAACATTTTTTAAAAAATACAAATTACGTTATTCGCCAGTAAGCATTGATATAGGCCTATTTGAAAACGTTAACAAAATATTTCTTTTAAAACACGAAGTCAGTTGCTAGGATGTTTCAATAAACAATGTCAATCTGGCTATCGCATGCTAGAAAAGTATAAAAGCTTATAAAAGCTTATAAATGACTCCAGGAAATTCTATCACTAATAAATTCAATAACTAATAAATTTATAACTTACTTCAAAGTTATAGAAATTGTTTGTGCTCGTGTAAAAGTTGCAATGTACAGAAAAACAGTAACAAATTCTTACAGTTACAGTTTGGGTAAATAAATTTAAGAAAATTTGTTTAAAACTAAAATTAATGACATTATCTGAAGATCTGGTAACAAAACGTAATTGAATTTGTAGTGCTTTTTAAGTAACCAAATTCAACAAATTTGTTTATTAAAACAAACGTATAATTCAAAACACACTTTTTCATCCGCATCGTCTAGAAGTGCGAGGATGACCTGCGGTACCCATGGGTATATGGTATACACTAAGGAAATTCCCACAGACGATACATTCACGCATGAAAATTTCCTGATCCTGAGGAGTTTGTCAAGGTCTATTGAAACAAGAAGTAGAGAAAAGATGCCAGCAACTGCTCTGTCACTGATTATAATATTCATAGCTGACTTAAGGAATTAATTGTCAAAAGGAAATCAGTTATTTTTTCTTTGAACATTGTTTTTATTAAAGAACAATTTCTTATAATGCATGCATATCCAATCTTCATGTTGCACTCTGTCGTACAACGAAGGAAACACAAAACTAAAAAAACGCTGTTGGAAGTTCTTTCAGGTATGCAAGTTTCTAAGAAATTTAAAAGTGTTTCGAAGGTCGTAAATACCTTCACCAGCTTCGTAAGCTGCAGGGCAAGTGTTCACAGCACTTAATAGAAAGTTAAGTGCAGAACATCCGAGTGGAATATAAAGCTACCGGAATGTTACAGTAATAACACGTCGAAGTGTTCACGTACACCGTGTCCGGTGGCAGGCCCACTGTAGAATCAAGACGGTACACGCGTGAACAGAGTTGTAAGTGTTTATTAATTATAATTATTGTTATTCAGCCGGCCATTGCACGGACCGAAACGAAAGTAACACTAGCCATAGCTGGAACTGATGCTTTCACCACATGCTAATAATATTAGGCAAGCAGAATGCACAGTTTGCTGAAATGTTAGGACATTTCCTGTTTATTTCTTCACTGCACGCTTGGTCTAGTTTTAATTATAGGAACTAGTAGTTCAAAGAACAGCAAACATCGCAGTATATTCGTAACTAATATACAGAGCGCACGTAAAATTTTCCGCCATTTTTTTTTTTTTTTTTGTTTGGTGTTTAACATCCGACTATTGTGCACACTTGGGCTAATGCAGACGATGGGATGATTTATAGCGATGAAAATGCCAAGCCCTCGCCGGGAATCGAACCCGGGTCCTCGGGGTGAAAGCCTAGTACGTTATCCACTATTCCACCGAGGCGGCTTTTCCGCCAATTTAACAAATAATTGTAATATTTATGAAAAATATCAACTTTATTGTCATTTTATGCTCTTTTTCCATGAATCAGTTTAAGAGGTTTTGCCGTTCAGCCAGTATTACAGGAAATAACCAGCAATTACACTCTCAGAGCCTTCCATATTCAAACAGAATTAAAATAAGAAAAATATTTTATATATGTCATTTGGGCTTTGTTCAAGGTAGTCTACCAAATTTTTAAAAACAATCGATCAAAACTGTTTAACAAGCAAACACAAACCAAACGCCGAACGGTCTAGTTGAAACAGAGACAATAATGTCTTCTCTCGGTCAACAATATTTTACTGAAGCAGATTCTAGAAAAAATATCCTCATTTTAAATGCCAGTTTTATGTCATTAGAGAATTTCTATTAGAAAATTAGCTTTTGGTTTAAATGTTTAGGGACTAATGACGATGAAATGTGCCTGATCATAACTCATTTTGAGATATTACAAAATATAAATACTCGTGTGTGTGTTTCAGTTGTCATTTTTGGTCTGATTTGATTCAAAACAGGCAAAACATTTAACATGTATCATGTTTTAGGATTGGTTCTGATGTTGGATTTTGCGTGATGTAGGTGTACAAAATTATATTGATGTAATAGTGAAAGATCAGTTGTTTTATATTAATTCGTGAAGATCAGCTGATTCACTGAACAGCTGGTAGCCAATAATAAGTTTCAGGTTATGTTGTTCAAAACTAGCTATATTAATTTGTCGTGTTTTCGAACAAGGTATCGTAATTAAAATAAAAAGGAAGAGAGAACACGATACGTGATTTTTATTTTTGGTTCAGTAACAGACACTTTTTATGACATTAGCTTCAACACACTCGTTATGTATCAGAATGTGTTTAACAGCGCTCTATTTGTTACGATACTCTATCGACTAAAATGGAATGGACAATTAATTCAGAGAGGGTTTATTTAGAACATCCTGTAGGTTAAGTATCATTATATACATTTATCATGAACAACTAACTGAATTATCGTAAGCATAAGTTTACTAAATAAAGTAAATAAACAAGGTGACATTTTTAAAAATTAACCACCACTCAGCTATCTATTTTCATCAAAATGAACATCCAAACAAACAACATAGAAATACAACAAACATTTCGTTATCGGAAAATCAATTAATTGAAAAACACGTTTTCATTATCCCACAAAATTGTTTTTAAAATGACGGCTAGTAACAACTTAAAGAACGTATTGCTTTTTTTAGTTTATACTTTTTTAATACCCTTATTTCAATGTAACCATCGTTAAGATAAATCAGCATTTTTAATTTTCAACTGCGTTTAAAAGGAAGGTAATAATTTATGCAGATATTTTTGTTATAATTGTAAAATCATATTTACAAAAAGGTTTAACGACTTTTTAAAACGTATTCTAGAAGTCTCAGTCATTGCTCCTTTCGTCGTGCTGGTACAAACCATGATGTTTGTTGATGATAGTGAATTTTCCAATGGAAATGTTCTAATAATTATTATTCTAAGGTGTATCACTTTTGTAAGCAAAGAGTACATTTAGAATAACTATAATATAAATTTACTTGTGTTTAAAAACAAATATTGTTGAGGTTGTTTGGTAATTAATATTAACAGTTCAGTAACATGTAACACTTTTTTGAACTGTAGTCTAATAAATAGAACTCTTTTGTGTGTGTGTGTGTGTGTGTGTGTGTGTGTGTGTGTGTGTGTCCATGCATTTAAACTGTAAGCTTGAGGTCTAAAGTCCGTGGAAGAACGTTATTTGCTTAGTCAACTTAGTTATTTAATGGTATAAGGTAATAAAAATATTTAAATACAACTTTCTTAAAGACACGTTAAAACTTGCCTTTTCAAAATAAAAAAGCAGTTTAATGTACTTGTGATACCAGTTAGTTTTAGCCTATAAATAATTCCAGGTCTGTTACAATTTACTGTCACTTTGTCTTCGTGGCTTAAGCAATTTGCTGTTAAAGATCAAGTTTTTATTTGCATTCGAAGTTTTATTCCCCTTTTGCATTTTTTCGCTTTAAATATTTAACGAAGTTGAATTACGTAAAAACCAAAAAGGCAATGGAGCAAAGTGAAGTTTCGGATTGAATTAATTGTTCTGATTTTTACTGCCACAAATGAAAACAAAATTCTGTTTGTAACCGCTAACAAGTTTCGTATTTATAATTTATTGTTTAGCTGCTAGAGGAGATTTAATTGCAGCATTGAATATAAAAGGACTAGAAGTACAGAAATCATTATAAAAAACTTGCTTGATTTCAGCGGCTACAGTCAAAGTAATTAGACTTTCTACCGCTACGAATGCTGATATGCAAGGACAGCGGATGGAGAAGTTTGAGAAAATAAACAGTAGGCCTACTATAATCTAACTCTAGTTGAACAATCTGCTGCAAGATACCACCAGCAGCGAGCACTCACACGTCTCATAAAGGTTATCTTTCTAGTTCGTTTAAATTAAACGGTAACAGAGGGAATTCCATCACCTAAACTGTATTGCAGAAAACTTGAAATAATTTAATTACTTTGTTACTTTTAAGTACAAGTATTACTTACAAGACAAAGTAAGGCTTTTCTTGAAAACTTTAAACCAGAAATTTCTTTTCGTTATGTGTGTGTGTGTGTGTGTGTGTGTGTGTGTGTGTGTGTGTGTGTGTGTGTGTGTGTGTGTGTGTGTGTGTGTGTGTGTGTGTACATTTATACTTAATACTACATCTGTACAATTTTTTCTAAGTACATATTTACATGTTTCCTACTCATGGATACAAAAAATGTGCGTGTGTGTGTGTGTGTACATCTATATGTTTCACTGTGATTTGTCAGATCCTTGATTAAATCATAGAGTTAAAGTTTTTCTTGCAAGAGAAGCTAGAGATCGCTGTTGCAACGGAAATAGGTTTCTATTAATATTTTACAACATTAGAAAAGATTACGACATAATATTTCCTTCTAGAAACTATTTAGCAATACGGTAATCACCAGTGAAGTGCAGACAGTTCATTTAGAATCATAGAGCGTCACAAGGTTGACCAGTTAAATAAAGGTCAGACGGTATTGAAGAGTATGCGGTAAAATCCCCTTGAGAACGTAACGGTCAAGTTGATTACGGTTCGATGATACAGAAATAGAAAATATTGCATACAACAACATTGCAAAAATTCCCACTGTTAAAATACCATACCAGTAATTATAGATTCAATTAGGTTACAAAATTTACATAGTGATAGATTTTTGTGCTTAAAATCCATACTTTATTTCAGATGAGTATAGAACTTTTTACTAGAACTGAGTATAGAAATAGTTTTTGAAGATGGGGGTTCTCCGAAACGCGTCAACGAAAGAAGAATTGACGAAGCTAGGGAAGGCAAATTATTACCTATACTGAACATAATGACAATAATTCTAGCAGAAAAGAAGAAGAAGATAAAAATAGTTTATTTCAGTTAAACTAATGAAGACGAGTGATCGGTGTTAACGGTAAGGTAAAGCAACGGGAGTAACTGCGGCTCAAACTAAGAACCTTGAGGTGCGCAGTTCAGAGACGCAGCAGACGGCCGTGCTTTAGCCACATCGACCACCGGGTATTGTAACAGAATATTCAGAACTGCGTTATGGTATTTTAACAAAGTGTATTCTTTATTTTTACTTTGTCACTACGATCGTGCTGATTGTTAAACAATTGTTTTTAGATTTTTGTGGATATCTGTTTTCAGGTCCCGAGGTGTGTGTGTGTGTGTGTGTGTGTGTGTGTGTGTGTGTGTGTGTGTGTGTGTGTGTGTGTGTGTGTGTGTTTCGTGTCCGAATTTATAGCTTTGGGCTAATAGATTTTTAATGAAATTATGTGTATTTACGTGGTCTACTCACAACGTAGAACCGTTTTAAATTCCAGTATTAAATTACACTCTTCCATCTCTGTTTGATCAAACAATCTATAAACATTAACAAAAATCAAACTTGCTTAAGACCTGCTATAACGATTTCTGATTGAATTAGGTCAAATATACTTATCTACTATAAATACTAAAAGAAAACTTATATACTAAAAGAAAACTTCCGAAAATCCAATTCAGAAGCTAATGACCAATAGCTGTTGACAAAAAAATCGCTTACTTTCTCAAAATGTGTTCATTATTTTTCAAGATACGGTCGCCATTTTAATAATGGTTTAACAGATTTTTCAAGGAAAAAACCTTTTCCAAAACTATTAGCAAGGTCAGCCTTACCTAGTGAGCTCATATAGGTAATTTTCCAATGAAAAGTTGTTGACAAAAGTCAATGTTAATAGGAGATTTATCATCATTTATGTTCTCTGCCAACAGATTTTTGAATATAGTCACCCACCTGTAACATAATGGAAAAAACAACAAAATTAACAAATTTCATAACACAATTATTTTCAAAAGGCAATAAAATAATACTGCAAATGTTACAATTTATCTTGTGTAAAACAGTTAGTAGTAAAATAAAATTCAATTTTTAAAATGCAAAAAAATATTTTTTTATAGCACTTCGAAATATTTATATTATTTATATATTCCTAATAATGAATGTTGACGTTCTCACGTTCAACTAGTTGTAATCTTTAAAAGCTGCAGTCGTAGCAATAAAACTACTATTTTATTATTATTATTATTATTATTATTTGGCCTCATGGGACCACTTTAGTCTAAATTTCAATTCTTCCCAACATCGGGCTGTAATTTTTTTCTCCAATAATCCCTCATTCGATCAGATCGTTGCTTTCTGACGGCATCTGTGATCTCTACCTTTTTGTGTCTCTCCGGTTTATCCACTTTAAATTTATTAGTCTTAAGAATGCGTGTTATTTTACATTTGTCTGTTGCATCATCCATTTTCAGTCCTATTTCACTGAGGTCCCTGAGGACTTGTGTGATGCATATTCCCTGTGTTTTCCTGTTGATGCTTCTCATTACCAGTTGTCTCAGAATTCTGTCCTCCGGCATTCTTAATATGTGAAAGAAGTGGGAAATTCTTCGTTTTTTCATTACACTGAGAACTGGGTCGATAAAACTACTATTTATTATAGTAGTAATAAAAATAATATCAATAACATAATAAATTGTATATAAAATAGGTTAAATCGGTAATTTCTTATGCAGTATAGTATTAAAAAAATACTGAATAGAAATATTATTTAAAAATAATTAAAAACAGGAAGAAAATTGAATAAAATAAAAGAGTGATATTTGAAAAACAAAAAAGGAAACGAATTTATGAAGATATGTTAAGATATGTTTGTATTCATACAGAACGGTAACTTGTAAATTTTCAAAAAATAATATTGCAAACGCTGCAGCAGACTCATTACTTTATTAGTAAACAAATCGTCTGTATTAGCCCAAGTGTGCACAATAGTCGGACGTTAAACACAAAAAAAAATATTAGTAAACAAAATAATAAATACAGAGGTTCACTCTTGTCTAATTTATTTTTAACATTATTTGTCCGCAAGTATTGCACTCTATTTTGGATTATATCTGTTTTCAGGTCCTGAGGTGTGTGTGTGTGTGTGTGTGTGTGTGTGTGTGTGTGTGTGTGTGTGTGTGTGTGTGTGTGTGTGTGACACAGTATATATATTTTGACACTATATAGAAAGAAAATATTAGTACATAAAATAATATGAAGTTAATAACTAGAACAACACACGTATCTCTGGTAAAATCACTAGAAAAGATTAAAAAACCAGTAAACCTCTATAAATCTAGGTTTATTTACAAAAATACTTTTACATCGAAACCCTACAGGCAAAAATTAAAGAAGATTAACAATATTTGTAAAACTAACGAACGATTACACGACTTTTAAATTAGGTAAGTAGCAAGGATTAAATTTGGATAAACTACGTTGTTTTTCTATTTTGTCATCTCAAGATAAAACTTTTAAATACTTACGGCAAGTATTTAAAAAAATGTGTGTAAATACTACTGAAATGTATAAGATAATAACAAGTTTATGCTGTATGGTTTCACAAATAAAGGTCATGACTTATAAATTACAGTGAAGAGTTTTGAAATAATTACTGTTTCACGGCAAACTTTTTTACTAACAAGAAATAAATGTTTTCTTCTTTCAACTTATGCAACATAAACAAAACTGGTATATTACATATAAATTACTTCTAATAGTAATGTAACAGTGAAAGGCGATGTTAAGCAAAACAGGCAATAAGGTAAAACAAACAAATTAAAATTCCATTGGGAAATTAACATATTTATTCAGGGTGTATATGTTATACATACATATATATACATATATATATATATAAAAGAAAGTCTCGCAATATGAAGGTTTGTTTATATAAGAATGTATTATATTAAAAAATATATTATATTTTTTACATTATTGTAATACAAAAAATATAAAATTATTAATAATATCGATTTTACTTCAATATAAATGACAATCACTAAAATTAACATACAACTTAATTTGTGTAGCCCGAACGAAACTATACAAATAGAGGGCGAAGAAAAGAAAAAATACACCTCTGAAATTTCATAGTTGAGAAAATTTTATTCAATTTCTCTTCAACAAATTATGATGAACCTACGACTAATTAAATTTATTTTGATTTATCGTGGTGAAAATATTAGGCGAGAAAATATATAAAGGATCAATGTTATTATAAGAACGGGGAGATATTAAAAAAAAACATGGAAACTTTACTAACTATATTTATATTAAACGGAAGTATACAAAGCTTTTAGCAAAACACAATTTTGTTAATATTTTATAATTATAATTACATATTTGTTTATATAAATCGATGTATTTGTATTATTTAATGTGTTAAATAAAAGTGTTTCTTCATTAGTGTTTACATGTCTGTAATTTACATTTGAGACATTTTGATTTCGTCAGTCACCCTAGATTCAAAAATATCGATGTAGAAAGAACAATTAGTGTGCAGTTCCAAAAATGAAAAAGAAGTTTGTTTTTAAATTAGAGAGCCTTTAATAATCCTTGTGAATAAGGTCATCTTGTCTAATAAAATAAATGCACGAAAATAAAATGTAATAGTCCTTCAGATACCAAATATAGCGCAACGTACAGAAACATAACTAACCAACTTCAGAACGTTTATCAATATTCATTTGATTTTTAATTTTCCCAAAAAGGAATGTTACTTAAGTAGGAGGCACAAATAACATCTTAATGTAATCAAATTTATAAGTAGTCACATCTCTGACTGTGTTTGGACACACAAGGACACTGAATCCTGCTAAAATAATTGCAGAAGTTCCAAGTTTACCTTTTTAAAATTATTAGTAAGGCTTTTATTATTAGTATTATTATTTCATCATTTATTTATTATTATTATTATTATTATTATTTTATTATTAATAACAAGAGAGAACATAAACGTTTGTTAGAAAAGGAAACTATCTTTAAAAAATCGCTTATTTTAAGTATCAATAACTTTCAGAATTACAACATAGCCACCGGACCACATATTTAAGTAATTAGGATTATGACTTAACGACTTAACGAAGTCCGGAATGTAACGACATACGAGTTGCACGTATCATTTGGCCAAACCAAATTTCATCGTACATATTTTAATCGTGTAATTGTGCTCAGTGTTTGTGACGTATGTTTTTAATGTTTTGTTTGACTTTGTGACGATCTCGACAGAGGGATTTCACATTTTGTATTACGGTCTGAAGATGAAACGATAGAGTTTCGAAACCGCGGTAGCCTTTACGAGGTGAGTAGATAGACCACTGACGGGAAGAATAAGTCATAATGCTAACTTTCAGAAAATGAGGTGCTTTTTATATTTTGAAATAATCGATGCACTAAAACATTACACCGACAATAATATTTATTTACATCTCTTAAAATATTTAAGTCACCTCGGTGGCCTAGTTGATAGCGTACTAAGCTTTCACCCCGAGGACCCGGATTCGATTCTCGGCCAGGGCCTGTTATTTTCATACGCTATAAATCATCCCATCGTCTGCATTAGCCCAAGTGTGCACAATAGTCGGACGTTAAAAAAAAAAATATTTAATGTACACAATAAATAAACAATAGACATTAATGAACCATGACCACTTTTAGGTTTATAGATTTATTTTTAATGGAATTTGAAGATTTTTATTTCACATGTAAAATATTACTAGGTGTCAGTTTTGGTGCTCGTTTGACCAGGTCTGAGTAATGAGCCATAACTCATTTTCTATTAAGCACTGGTACATAATTGCGGCAGCATGTGTGATAGAAGTGAATTTTAAATCACTAAAATAACATTAAAATATTACATCACCTAAATAAACGGTATTTAGTGTTAATGGTCATTGTCAATTGTCAAGTTTGTTTGCCAAAAATATTCTTACATCCGTTCCAAAATGGCGCTCGTTCAAAATATTTAAAGAAGACAAAACTTTTAATTGATCTATCATCGTAATAAGTTTTCAAATATAAATATATTAACATTTTAATTTTCCGAATTTAATTTAAAATATATAAACAAAACTGAAAGTAATTATAATACATTTTCCTGTCAACTTCTAAATGTAATGTTTGGCAAAATTTCTTTTATGTATGAATTCTTCTTAAACAAATACATAATACAAATACAGAATTTTATATTTAATGCAGACAGTGTCGTGGGTTGTTTTAGAATAGTTAAAGACTGAATCCAATTGCGAAGGAAATGTTGTTGTGAGGGAAAGTATTATCGAGAAACATCCTTGAGCCACACTATTATATTAGAGATGCATACGTATACACATCATCGACGATTATGAGACCAATGCAGTCAGTCAAATCACTTTCTAACAGTCCAAAGCCTGTAACAACGCACCTGCTAGTTGTAATATCACATAAGTAAATTTAACTGATATATAAATAAAACTTAGAGTCTGTCGTGTTAGTCAATTTCTATTGATAAGAGGGATGACTTTCTCGAGGTGACAAAGGTATCGATCAGTCTGCTGTTTTTCTGAACTTGCATACCTCAAGGTCATAGATTCGAGATTGTAGTTACTCTTTCATATTTTCATTTTTTTCTTTTAACCTTAACAAAATTAATAACCTATCATGCATACTATCGTCGATCAAAAGAAAGCTGCTTTAATCCTTAATTTTGAGGGTATCTTCATTAAGAACCACTCTTAACTCCAACAAAAATTATAACCTATCCTGCACGCTATCGTCGATGAAAAAATTGCGTTCATTCTTAATTTTAAAGGTATCTTCATCAAGAACCACTTCATCTTGCTATTTTGGTTCTTTTGTACTACTTGTGTCTGTTTTTATTTGAATAGGCCTATGAGTAGCTTTTTAAATAAAAAAAACTTGGACAGGTGTGTAGGAATTTGAAGCTTCCATTCTTTAAAAGCTGAAACAGCCGCCTCGGTGGTCTAGTGGGTAGCGTACTGGGCTTTCACCCCGAGGACCGGGTTCGATTCCCGGCCAGGGCTTGGCATTTTCATACGCTATAAATCATCCCATCGTCTGCATTAGTCCAAGTGTGCACAATAGTCAGACGTTAAAAAAAATAAATAAATAAATAAAAAAATAAAAAAAAAATAAAAGCTGAAACTCTTGTTCGACTACCTGACATACTTGTCTAATGCATATCTGCATATCTGCTTCTTTGCACGAATTGCTTTCTTTACATTTAGACAGGCTATGTGTCTGGCACATACTAGTGTTAGGTAACCCTGGTTGTTACGTTATTCTGGATCACACGTTTCCATTTTGCACTTGAATGATTCTAGTAAGTGACGCTTAGGAAGAGAATTATTACCCACCTCTCTCTTGATCATCATTTTTGGTGTTACCGAAACCTGGACAAATTTTACATTTACCGCAATCAGAACACAATCAATTTTATAGTGCATATGTCTGTATATACTGAGTATGTTTTATTAGACAGTTAGGTATTTATTTAAAATAAATTTCAGTAAAAAAATAGCATTAATAAAACTGAACTGACACCGTTTGCAGTAGCCCGTTTTTGCAGTTAACCTACCCCGCAGGGGGTGCAGACTAGCTGCACCTATTGAGAGGATTTAGACGTCCCTCGCTGTACCCGAGTCTAACACACACTTACTCTTACATCTTTATAATAAACTACACTTACGAATCTAACACTTTAAACTCAAACTTATATTTAGAGAAGCGATAATAGCCTCAATGTGCTTTTCGCCTTAAAATTAAAAAAAAATGCAGTTAACATAAATACAAGTACTATCTCCCAAAGAATTTTTCTTTCTATTACTGTATTATAAATTGTATTACTTTATTTATATTAAACGCTTTATGTTACAAATTAATTACTTAAATAAGTGTTTAAAATATCTATTCACGAACATCTAATTAAGAATTACACTATTTAGTATAATTGACTTATAATCAGTTGTATTGCTAAAAGAGGTAGCCGGGTTAAAGAGCCAAAACAAATACAGTAATTGAGTTTTCAAACTATTTCGACATTGATTGATGACTAAAACACCTTTCACCGTTTACCACTGACATCCTAACCGCAAGGCCGTTCTCAAGGCTGAAGGACATCAAACTTCAGGTAGCCAAATTACAGGGTTTTATAATAGCTGAAATGACTCTCTTGATCCTGAGATAATAAAAAGGTCAAGAGTACTCGAAAATTTGCTCAAGTCTTTGAATATTTCAATTTGTTCAGGCGCTTTCACTAAAAAAATGTATAACGAATTGTAAAGAAATTGAATGGCTTAGGACAAACAAATCGTATAACAGGTCTACTATTTATTTTTGTTACGTTCTCACTATAGGAAGTACAAAGAAAATAAAAACTGTAATGATATTTAAAGCCTAACCTATTAAACAGGTTTCAAGGTATAGGTTTAATAAAATAACATTCTTATTTGTTTATTTTGTTTAAACGTATAAACATAATAAATTTGTAGGACAGAATAATTATTCAGAATAGTTTAAAATATGACTTAGTTAGGTTAAAAACAAACATTGTAAACCTAGCGTGGATAAGTTAACTTGAAATTTAGTCAAAGTGGAAATAAGAAATTAAATAATAAAAATTTAACAATCACATAAACACACAGTAAAAATACAATTGGTAATACTGACAAAATATAATGTAACACTTATATAAAAGTAGCCAAACTTAAAGTGAAGCTAGAAACGTGTTTGTAAAATTTAATATAATGTTATTTGCTAAGTCAATGTTGAAATGTGTGGTAAAACGAATTTATGTAGATTGTAGGTTGTAAACAAAATTTTGTACATAAAAAAATAGGATATTAATGTTAGTATTTTTAAACAAACAGGAAATCTATTAAGATGGCGAAAACTGATTTTTATCGAACCAAAATCACAATTTACAAAATTGTGATAGTCAATATATAGGCATATATTGACTATAGACATAGATAAAAAATATAATGATAGACCATAGATAAAGTACTTAATTTGAGATTTATAAAATTTGACAGAATAAATATTAAATGGTAGGGTTAAAAATTTAAAATGCTAAAATGAATCAAATAAACCAAACATTGTTTATATATTTTTACAATTATGAAAAAACTGTAATTATAATTTAGAAGCCAAATGTTACAAAAGATGCAAAGAATGTAAATACGTTGGAAACGTCACAAAAGAAGTCAAACCAAACTTTTCAGAGTGGACGTCAGTTTCAAATCGTCGATCCAAAGTGTAACATGTTTATTAGTGTCCAGAATAAATTTGTCATTGTATTCAATCTCTCGTTTTTTCTGATCAAATGTAAGTTTTAGTTTTATAATTTAAACCACTCATTGTATTAACCTTATTTTATTTATTATTATTTAACCTGTTTCAGTATTTGTAATGTAAGGTTAGTAGACGTTCTAATATTTTAAGGTTTAAGTTGATCTTAGCGTTTTGTAACAAACAAAGTTAAATATCATGAACAAATATACGAATTTTATATGTAAAATGCTAACTTAAAATAATAATTAACTTATAAGTGAAATTTTGATTGAACAAATCTACTGATATGAGGTAATTATTAATCGTTATATATTTAGATTAGAAAACTAGAGGAAGGCATTATAATACCCCAGGCACTGCGATCAACTGATCTATTGTGTAACTCTTATGTATTAGTTCAGCAGATTGGTGCCCTTAGTAAGTTCCAACAATGCACTGACTAGCATTGTCAGACTAGCATTGTCCTGATGGAAGTCCCTAGGGTTCTGAAAAACTAAAACCCTTAGCCTCCTGCGAGCAAGAGCCTCACAGTTATGATTTATGTATCCTGAAATTTCCTCCTCTTTATTGCATAAGTTTAAGTTACAAATTGTTTTTCCTTAGTAGCTATGTACCTATCCTGTTCGTGTGCACCATCAGACCACAGTCCCTGTATTGAGCCCCACAATTTTTCTTTGTTGTGCACCGCCCAAACTGTCTGCCTTCCCTATACGTTCTCTGTGAGAAATTTGCTATGTTCCATGAAGAGGAGCTTGATATGGGAATGCCCATGAAGGTTATCCCACCTTGCCTAGTGTTGCTAGCTAATACCCCCGGTATTAATTGATAGCAGATCCCTAACTCCGGCTAGGGTCCGGTGAACTCAGATGCAGATCCCAGTCTGCCTCCTAATTACCCTTAACCCCTTGTGCCCTGGAACCAAGTGAAGAGTAATCCGGTTTTTCAGGGACAGAGCACTGAGTTTCTCCTGACAATCGTAGACCAGCTTGGACCTAATTATAGGACCCATAATTGCTTTGATTGCTGCCTGACTATTGGTATGAATAAGAATGCGTGTCTTCTTGAAGGCCCGTTTCAAATTCTCCCGGATCTTTATATGTTTAGGTAAGAGTGTTACCAGAAGAAAACATTTAAAACTATATAACTTATATAATTATAAAGAATATAATTTTGAAAGTTTATAAGAAAACTTGATTTTGTACAAGACAAGACAAAAACTTTTGTTTTGTGATACACAAGCTGAGATAAAAACTTATAAAAATATATTATATTAGATAATGGTAAAAATGGTAACTTTGAGTGTGAGTTTACAACGATTATAGTTGTACATTTTTAAATAAAAATATGTCTGGAAACCAGTAACCCAAGATTAAAAGATATATAGTACCAAGCTCAATTAAAATATTAACAAATTTATAATTATAATACGGTCTTGCTGCATTGATAAGAACGATTTACACTATCACAAAATTTTAACTCACATTTAACCACTACAAAACAGCAATGAAATCTGCATACATTAACATTTAAGATTTTCAAATTACATAAACGAGTCCTAACCGACGTCAAGTTAGTTTTCCTATTCACAGTTGAATTGACAACTTGAACGCTAATTTATAACACAAGCTGATTAAAATAGTAAAATAAACATTTCAAATCAAATAACATGAATTTTATAAATAGGCCTCATGAAATCAAGCTATTACTAACATAAATTTCTGTGTCAAATTTGTTCTAAATTGTTCAGAAATTACAAAACTAGAATTCCAAAACACACACACACACTTATGGAAAAATTAGTGTATCATTCGTTCGAATGTTTCTACAAAAACATTGCTTCGATATTTCGCTAAAAACGCGTATCTGGTATGTTCGAAGTGCTTCTTGATCCAAGTCTGAAGTCGTATTCAAAACAGTTGTATCGAACGGGTGTTATAAAGGGTTTCAATCTAATCAGTGTTCCATTTATTCCATGAAGGTCTGAAGCATTTACGTCTCTGAACATAGGCGTATCTAGTATGGTCAAATGGTGGGGATTAACAGTATCGGGGGTCCTCCACTGGAAACTTACCCAAACTTAGTTGCAAAATGACGAGTTTTAAAGCCTTTCGAGGGCAACTTTACTCTTGTGTTTTTGTACCAAAAAGTCTATAATTTGAATAATTAGTAAGGCATATTTTTCTTAAAATATTTTGGTTATTCAAACAATCTTAAAAGTTACTGTTTTTCAACTAGGCTTGCAAAAAAAATTACTAAATATTTGTTTTTCTGTCTGTTGTAATTGCAGTGATGACGCCTATTATGTTTCACTAAGCATGCACAGTCCAAACGTTAATAATGTTTAATAAAATGATAGTGCAGTAATTCGGTAGTTGCTTTATTAGCGGGTTTGGGGGTTTATTACGAGACAAATAATGATATAAAAACTTAACTAAACTAAAGTTGGACTATTAGAAAATGTGGTAAAATCTTTATATTTTTTTATAAATTGGGGATTTATAACCCCCAAACACCCCTAGATACGCCTATACCTCTGAAGCTAATCTTGAGGTTAGAATCAGAACTTATTTCAAGTTCATGAGTCTCGGTTTTCCCAAGATGGCCGCTCCACTATCTCATTTTCCAGTGGAAACTCGCTTGTCAGTCTATCACTGAATTCAGGTGCAACTACAGTCTGTAAGGAATTGGCTCTAAATAACAAATCCGGCCCGGCTCTACCAAAAATACCAGTCCGTATGTTTACAATAACAATACTTTCTCTACAACATACACAGTCAGGAAGCACGCTTCAACTGTCCATTCTCACAAAGCCGACCTGTAAAAGTCGTGATGCACAAGTCAGACGCAATGATATTGTTTTTTTACGTCCATTATTGTCTGCTTGACAATGAATATTTATCAGTAAAAAAACTTTCTACGAATGCTTAGCGCACAAGTCGGAAATAAGTTCAAACGGAAGTACCGCGGTGACAAGATGTCAACGTCGGAAATCTAACGTTACGTGACGGTATGTCGTAGCCAGTGTGCCGACGTAATTTCCAAAAGTTGGTAACACTTTTTTGTCTAACAATATCAATCGATGACAAAGCGATAATGTTTCAAGCGATTTCAAACTGTCACTTGTTACGGGTCGTGTAGTGAGTTAGAAATGATTGCGGAAAGTGTTTATTAGTGAGTGGAGCCGATTTACGATAGACAATTTAATGGTTGAGACAGGTTAGGTTAGGTCTGCACGTTGGGAGCTGAAATATAACGTAACTTAACCTAAATAAATATAACTTATAAGTACATATAAGTACTTAAATATTATTCGTAGCTGAATTTTTTTCAAACTTGATTTATCTTAAAGTAATTATTACTGATAAACCTTGTCATGCCTTTACGCTCAATTGCCCATCCAGTGAACGACAGTGACAAGACGCCTTCTAAGTATATACTTTACAAATAATTTTGTAATTATAACTTTAGGTTAAGTTTCAAACTAATTTAAATAAATGGAAGTTTTTCAACCCAAGATAATAAACGAAAGTGAGTACTGGTTTAAGCTCGAAGCCCGAACTTTTTTCGCCCACAGACAATAAAATTGTCAAACTTTATGTTGAACATAAAAAGCAATGAAGTGTAGCAGTTGTACCACGATGATTACGTAAAACGTATTCATGAAGAAATGTGTCTTATGTTTTAGAGTAAATGTAGTCTTATTGTGTATCTATTGATTGTTTTTTATGATTCTTAAATAAAACCAAGTATTCTTATAAATTTGTTCTCGTTTTTGTTTCTCCGTCTGTCTTGTTTGTAGGTAATGCACCTTTTATTCGTAAACGATGTAGTCACTATTATATTTGGCAAAATAGTTTTTTTAACTTCCAAAACTCAGGAAAATACAAGCATTGATAACATAAAATTTTCGTGTTAGTAAAGTGTAAATTTTACGGTCAATTGTTTTTATTGATCCAGTGTTCTGTATAATTTGAATGTATAAATGAAAGTGATACCTAACATATATAGTTTTTGCACATTAGAGTTAATATAGTGTGCTCACGCTACTTCTTCTAAAATCAAATTTCATATCCTCCCTCTGATTTCGACATGTTACGCTACTATCGATACAGTCCGCGCTATTCTGAGTGATTGGAGCGATTTAGTCTGCATCACAGCAGTGGAGACGACTCGGTAGTCAGCTGATCAATTCTTGAGTCAGTTTTTTAAAAAGAAAACGCTCAATTTTACAAGGCGCATACAGAATTTCAGTACCTGCTCTGAAAGCAAGTGTTTTGACCACTTTATTTGAAATCTGAAATGACATTATCACATTTAACATGATTATTTCTTAATGAAATTACATGTAACACAATTTGGTAGATAATTGACCTTGCAATGCTCAGTATCTGTTTCATCTCGATCGATCGGCATTTTGTTTGTGCATTTGTTTTGACCAAACGCATTTACAGATTGATTTGAAATTCAGTATGAAAGTACGTTGTATAAAGTCCGAACGACGTATGTGTTAGATTTTTCCCATTCGCTTCCTTTTTACGATGGCGGTCTTTGGTTTAACAATGATCTACTGTAGTTGCTGGTTGTTAGCTGTAATACTTGCTGAACGGCAAGACCTATCACGTTTGACTGCTTTATAGAAAAAGAGCATAACATTTCTCTAAATATTACGGTTACCGGTTAAATAGGCGAACAATATTACTCGCGTCAGAGTAGTGTTGTATCGCGATGGCCGAGCTATTAATTAAAAATATATTGCGAGGTCTACTTATCTAAACTGCTAGTGTATTTATTTGGCTGTTTTATATGCAAGTTAAAAATGTAAATGTAACCTGTTTTTGAGCTAGTTTTGCTTCTTAGTATATTTTTTTGGCGAGTGTGTTAAAGCATACAAGGTACAGGGTGTGTCACTGTTACAATTACTCAGGAGCAGTTAAGGAATGCAGCAGTCTGCAGTAACCCAGTTGCCCTCTTGTGGAAGTAGCAGTGACGTTACGTAAACTCGCAACGTCCTATCAGTGAAAGTGATACGGCTTAGGGCGCATGCCCGCTAGACGCCAGATCAACGTTAATTACTATTGAAACCAATATCTAACAGAGTAATTAGAGAATAATTAACAAGATTAAGGAACTTGAAACTTCGATATTACAAAATACAATAACAGTAAACAATTAATTCTTTTCCTTAATTGGGTTTCCAATATTTGCTGTTGAAAGGAAATTAATTTTCCGCTTTGAATTGAAAGATTCTTGATAATTATTTTTGAATAACATTTATATAACTTTATTATTGTATTTATATAACTGCTATAAATAATTACATCGTCTAATATTATTATATATATATATATATATATATATATATATGTGTGTGTGTGTGTGTGTGTGTGTGTGTGTGTGTGTGTGTGTGTGTGTGTGTGTGTGTGTGTGTCTATGTTTGTGTGTGTTAAATTTATATATACACATACACACACATGTATATATATATATATATATATATATATATATATATATATATATATATATATATATATATATATATATATATATATGAGTTGTTACACAATTGTTTTGAATTTTGAATATTCGTCTTCATTCTATCTTGAAATTGTATTCTTTAAAATTGTTTTAACTCTATTAAACTCGGTTTTAATGCCAAATATCTGCCATAAGGATCTTAATTAATAATAATCACAGCACGTAATTGTCTCGCTCAAGTGATTAAACAAATTTCCAAAAAGTAACAGTATTACAATTGTTATTTTGTATCAATTAAAAAAATTTACTATCAACTGGCATAAATTAAACTACAATTTGAATTGAATCAGCACGGTGAAATAATATTTTCAAAAAAAAAAAGTTTAAAATGTGATACTGTTGAAAAAAAAACTTTCTGGGCGACAATAATGTACAAGTTACTATTAAAATTGATTTTTTCCAGGTTTGAATCAAATCAAAACAAATTGCAATCTCTAGTGTGTTAAAATACAAACATATACACTTATACACTTACACAATACAAACTTAAGCACAATATACTTAAAACTTGTTCAGTGGAAGGTATGATCGATATATATATATATATATATATAATCCGATAGGGCCTAAATAAGTAAATACCACAACATCACTTGGTATGGTCTCAGATCTGGATTTTGCCTTGATCTTCCAAAGAATATATACTAGCGAGTTCTGGTTTATTAAGTTTTTCTATAATATTTCAAAATATTACTCGTTTCCCCTTATAGATTACATAATGCAATAATTAAAATTTTATAATTACATTAAAATTGGATATAATCACTCAATAAATATATTATGCTTCATTTCTTGAATACTGTTTCAATTTTAATTAGATAACATATTATTTCATTTTGTTTTAGTCACTTTTATTTTATTTTTCCCCTAACGTTCATACTGTATGCTAGTTAGACTTATGAGAACGTGGGATCAACCTTATCGGTAGCATAAAGCAACGGGAGTAACTGTGGCTCGAACTAACAACCTTGAGGTGCGCAGTAGTTCAGAGGTGCAGCAGACTGACCGTGCTTTAGCAAAATAAACCACCGAGTCCTTGCTCTTAATCCCTTTTAGACTAGCTTGTTGATCAATACTATTTTACCTTAAAATCTCATAACATTAAGCTACATTGGAGACCAATAGTACTTTATCTCAAGATCTCATAACACTTAGCTAAATTGTTGTCCAGTACTGTTTTATCTCACGATCTCATAACATCAAGCTATATTGTAGTCCAATACTCCAATACTATTTTATCTCAAGAATATATAAAATTGTAGCTATATTGTAGACCAATAGTATTTTACCTCAAGATCTAACATTAAGCTACATTGCAGAACAATACTATTTTATCTCAAGAATTTATAACATTTTGGCTTCATTGTACATTTTTCAATAACATCTCGTTGCACTTAGTGTATCATCTTACAAGGAAACATGTAGGTTACATTTATTTCATAATTTTATTTGAATAATTTAAGTTACATTCTATGACATTTAACCGCCAGGTTTTTATCATTTAAGCCACATTTTACGTAATTTTGTTTTTGTTATATTGAACATATTTGACTTAAAAATCTTATAACAGCCAGGTTGTACGACATTTTACATGAGGCTCTTATAACATTCAAGCTACGGTACGGTTCTGGTTTACTTTCTAGTTAGACTCTGAAAATTGCAATCTCGGGCATAAGGCCAAAGTCGTGGCGTGTCATCGTCCTACAATCTGTAATTTTAGTTGCACAATTAGAACAAATTGAAGAGAACAACGAGCAGTAACACGAACTCTGATTAAACAATTTTGTTTTCATAGAATAAAAACGCAGCTGAGTATGTAAACATTGTACAAACTTTTCACAAATTGTGATATCATGTAACACTAATAGATTTGAAAGGCCAAAATAGAATAAGTTCTGTATAAAAGTTTAAATTTGAAGACAAAAAAACAAAATTATTACATAAATCGTGTTTGGTAATACGTGCACACCGTATTAAGGAAAAATAAAGCATTGATCACAGGAAGGGGCGTGGAGACGGAGAAAGAATGCGGAGCTACAACAGTTCTTCCAAGAAGCAGACATTGCAAAATAATAGAACTCGGCAGGCTTAGATGGGCGGGCCATGGTGTTAGGATGTCCACTGAGGAGGTGCCCAAGAGGCTCATGAAGGGAGGAATTACACCGATCCAGGAGAGTCGGCAGGCCCAGACTGAGTTGGGTGGATGAAGTGAATATGGATGCTAAGGTACTGCTGAACACTGGGACCTGGAGGGTAGAGAGGACTGGCAGGAACGAGTTGAGAAAGCCAAGGCCTAGTGATGGGCTGTAGCGCTAGATATTATTTATTATTAAAGCATTGAACATATTATAGTTTGTTTTAACAAAGCATGAAAAATAATATATATAATTATAATTACATTTGCAGTAAGCAAAAGTTACAATTGAAAATACTGAAACTGTATTTCGGTTTTTAAAATATGTTTCCCATGAATCTGAGTTAACAATTCGTTCAGAAATAAATTAGTAAGTATTTATTATTGAAAATAAAAACTTACAGTTTCAGGAGCTGTTTCGAGTTATACAAATTATATTTATATGTGAATAAGTGTTCGTACTTTTTTTGATCGTGTTTAACAACAAAAATTTTAAACTGTAAAATTTATTGAATGACACTTTTTTAAGAAGGTTTATTTTAAGAATAACGTTTGATTACCGCCACTAAACCGGGCGGCAAAAGAATATGCTTGTAAATTTCGTTATTAACACCGGATAATTGAAGTAGTAGTTCAAAGAACAGTAGACCAGTATATTCTTAATTAATTGTCTGGCCACCACTTCTCGACAGCTCTCGTAACGTGTTCCGCAAATTACTCAGTATTTGTAATATTTAGGAAAAATGTTACTGGACGAACTACGGTATATTGTAAATATTTATGCTCTTTCTCCGTGAAACGGTCAGACTACGATATGTTCAGCCAGTATTACAGGAAATAACCAGCAACTACACTCATCGTTAAATCAGTGGACGTCACATTGAAACTTAAGGAAATTGGAAAAATCTGACACATAGTTTGTTTGGGCTTTTTAAAAGCTACCTTCATAGCAATTTCAAAAAAAATCAGTCAATCCTTTTGGTAAAAACGTTTGACTATTGTAACAAATGCAACTAAATGCAAACAGAGAAACTAAATGGTCGTTGAAACCCCGCAGGGGGTGCAGACTAGCTGCACCTACTGAGAGGATTTAGACGTCCGTCGCGGTACCCGAGTTTAACACACACTTTCACTTACAACACTACATTTACAACTTCAATATTTTACACTCACACTTACATTTAGGGAGGCGATAATAGCCTCAATGTGCTTTTCGCCTTAAAGTAATAAAAAAAAAACTATTTGAAACAGACGTTGTTTTGTTCGGTCAATAATAAACATTTAATTCAACATTGTTTTTTAATCTAATAACTTTGTTCTAAGGAGAGTAGGCACCAAGAAGAAATTAATTTTCAATTTACTTGAGCAAGCCAAGTTTTTAAAACCTCAGAATGTTTAGATTTTAAATTCAAATCAAAAGTTTTTTTAAGCAAATAATATTAAAAAGCCCAAACTTAATGACAAAAATAATTTTTTTAGTGTCTAAATGAAACTTAGAAATAAAGTAAAACGATAACAAGTTTTGCCCATCATTACGTTTAAATATTGTCATATCAAATGTCTATGCCATTTTACTCGTTTAAACAAGATATTTAAAATGTGTCACTTGATATGGATAGTTATAGTGGATAGTGTCCTTCCAAAAGAGATTAAAATTGTTACTTTATATAAAAATGTAATGTGGTTATATTGAAAAAGCTTACACTGAAAATGTTAAGTTTGTATCTTTAAAAGTTAAAACCTATTAAATTTTGTTGGTATATCTTTCAATAGCCTGTATAGTTAACTATGGAAACTAGTACTCTCTTTTGCAGACCTTGTGATCATAAAGAAAAAAATACGCAGAATTGCAACACAATGTGATCATAAAGAAAAATCATGCAGGGTTGCAAGACAATGTGATCATGAAGATAAAATCACTCAGGGTTGCAGGACAATGTGATCATAAAGATAAAATCATAAAATATAGTTAATTTTAAATTTTATTTTAAAATTTTATATAAATATCAGTTACTTCAAAATTTGCAAACAAATGAAATTGAGGATAGAAACTTTTGTGATATCTGTAAAAAAACTTCAGTTATTGAGTAACTAGTGAAGTACTCAGTTACATTAAATATGCAGATTCATGAAGCCTGATGGATTTAAAGCAAGTTTTGATGAAGTGTGACGTCATTACATTAAATAGAAAGTCGAATGAGGACGCCTACACAAATTATATTGTACAACGACCATTAGTCGGCGGATATGTGAAAGTAATAATTTTGTTTAAGTGATTCCAAATCCTAAAATAGTCGAAATATTTTATCTTAACCTTTTTGAAAAATTTGATTTCATCATCGTAAACAAACTTCAAAATCACAATTCAGGGTCATTTTCATATTTTCAATTAAAAACTTATTTATGAAACAGATTTAATTGAAAGTGAAATTCGATTATCGAAAACGTTCGATATTAGACGAAAAACGTCTACTCCTCAGTTCACCTGCAAGAGCTTCTCTCAGTTATAAATTTTCTATTACAATATTCATAACATATTATTTCTTGCATTTGAAGAATTTTCTTCACAGCTGCTTATAAAGTTTAAGCTGTTCAGTGAATTTTCCTCATGATAAATAACCAAGCTAAGACATCACGGACTTTCACATCGTGGAGACAATTTTTCTTGTATCCTGTATTATATTATTTTCCCATCAAGTTATAAAGAAGAAACATTAATTAATTGAGAAAGAACTCGTATAATTGCTTTGAATAGAACATTTTGCTAAAACATTCCCATAGACTCTCTCCTCGCTCACAATATGTGTCAGTATTTTTGTAGACATGAATGTTAAGCGAAACTGAAAACCTAAGCAATATGTATTAGTCTTAAATATAGTTAAAAGTCCCGGTTAAAAGGTTTTCGACAATAAACGGTGAAAAATCTGAGACCCGTTTCGTAAACATTGGATGACGAAGAATCCAAGTTAAGGACAGACCGGTTTTTAGTTCGGACCAAATCGCAGTAACAGTACTTCTTGTAGAAAGAATAACAGAAATTCACTTTAAGACTGAAATACTTTCTCCGCCTCCATTTTAGCGAGAAAGTAGGCATAATATTTCCCACAAAATGTTGTTTGGTGTCGCATTAACATTTCATGTTATAAATTTTTAGTGCATTTTCAATGGAAAATTAACTATTTGGAGTAATAACCGACACAGTAAGAACAACATCCGGCTTCATGAAATGCACACTGATCATGATCACTAGAAAACGTGTGTGTGTTTTAATACACTCGTGTTCGAGATTTTGGTCAGATTTAATGCAAACCTGAACAAAAATTGTTTTTAATAATACCTTGGGAAAGTTTATAACCTAAAAAAAATCGGTTCAAGCTAGCAAAATTCCATTCAGGCTAAAATAAATCATAGAATTTTAGCTTACACTTTAAAAAAAATGGTTTCGCTATTGCAACCAACGTTAAAACCTACATAAATAAAAATTTCGAATTTCAAATTTTCATTGTAATATGAATGAATCTGACAATATTCTGAGTTAATTTTTCTACTTAAAATTGAAATACATACTAATCTGTGAACATTCTAAACGCTTAAAATCAGCGGTGATGAAATCAAAATATAAAAAAGTTATGATTTTACGGACTTCAAGTTTTGTTTTTATAAACCGTATTTGTAAAATATGTTTACGTATCGAAATAGGCTGTTTATTTACAATATTATTGAATGTTGATAGTTTTTTGAATTCACTAGAAGACGTATTGCATTTACTCTTTCACTACGGCCATTTTAACTTCCTATTTTAAAATAAAAATATGTTTACACCACTTACTTTTTCCTAAATTTGATATTTGATACTTTTTAATACTGTTTAGTTTTATAATTTTTGTTTACTTACCGTTTACATGAGTCGCATTTAAGTGCGTAAGCACGAGGAAACATGAGTCCTTATTTTATACTTACGAAGAAGAAAAAGAAGAACGAATCGTGATATGTCTGACGCTAAACGGACAAACTTTTAAAACAATTTCTGCTCGGTCTACATCAGCTGTGACATTCGCTCCGCGGAAGCAACGTACTTCCGCAACGACGCAGCCAACAACATCCGGTTATTCATCTGTGTTTATTGCATCACTCATTACGAAAAGTGTGTCAAATGAACAGGTTTGTCGAGCCTTAAGGATAAAAGCTTTGAATCTGTACAAAAAACAACTCACTCTATTGCGTAAACGTCACAATATCTTAAAAAAATATCTTAAAATGGAAGTGACTGTCGCCAGGCTGGTTACTATCCGAGGGAAAGACATTTTAAAAGAATAGTAATAAGTTTTTGTAACAACTAAATAAATAGATTCAGAGAAAACTATAATTACCTGATCACTGAGCTTTGCCTCTGTTGAAATGTCAGTGTTAATTGAGTGTTTCTAATTAAAACAAATTGTCCCCAGCGATCTCCATAACGATTGATTTTTTTTGTTTAAAAAAGGAATATTATAAAAATTATATTATAATCTTAGAGCAGTTTCCTTGAAAAAGAACATTAATACATACATACAAATATTGATCTCTCAATATTTTAGGATTTTGAAAATGAAGTTGCTCTGAAACGTATAAACCAATAAGAATGAAAAGAAAGTTCAGTAAGATGTAGTCACAATAATTTTTCACTCTTGTGCTATGAGAAGTGTATAATATGAAGTATTGTAATTTTGGAAATATTCGATTTTGAGGTTTTAATTGGTGTTTCCGTTCTCGAGCTTCTTAACCTATGCCGATAAGTTTTTCTGTGTAACCAAACTGCGCACCATAAAGTTCTTAATTCTAGCCGCAGTTACTCCCGTTGTTCTTCTTACCGTTAACACTAATCCCCCGAACGTTAAACAAAAATCATTCTTTATCAATACAGTGATTTTGTTTAAGCACAAAGATTGAGAATGAAAGACCAAATTCTATTTATAAATGAACGAAAATCATGTTACTTAAATCAAATTAAACATGATTTCATCCAATAAAATCTGGGTTGCTATTTCTTGAAAAATTTTGTTCAAGGTCAAAAACCTGATAAAAAAAGTTATCCTAGGTTGTTGGTTTTTTCCTTTAAGTCTCAACTACAAAATCGTTTATATTTTGGAAAATCTGGAAGATTTTCCCGTGTTTTTCTTTTACTTACGAAACGACATTTTCCGAACGATAGCGGCTAGATACACGCAAGTTTTGTTTGAGACTGCATTTTTCCGATCCTTTTATATAACTTTACGTAACGTGGGAAGGTTTGTTAACTTTTCTTGTACTAAGTAAATAGGAATTGCAACAACTATCTATTTCTTACTAGTCAAGTTACGTACGGCCAACTAACTAATCTTTTATTTTCTCAAGCACCTCTATAAGGCAGGACAAAAACCAATAATTGCGTGGATTTTCACATGCAAATAAGTGCAAGCAAAACCTACTTTCTCTGTTGTATATTACGTATAAATAGAGAAAAGTAATATTTACTTTGTTTATTAAAAAAAAAAAACTTTTAGATTGATTGGTTTTTCTATTGGTATATGGTTTAATTCTCTTAAGAATATACTTTAATAATATTTTCTAGACTTAAAATTAAAATTTATAAATCAAATAAAAAGGCAAATAAATCCAGTATGTTTAAAAGGAAAGTTGGTTGCCAACAGCAGCTTTCCAATTTGATTCACGGTTTTGAATTAAGACAGCGCTACTAAACAGAAAGTAAATTTTCTTTTCATAATATTTTATTAATTCAAATGTAATTTGAATATATATATTTAAAATTATAGTTATCAGTTAACTAATAATACCCTAATATCGTCACTCGCTGACGTGATTGAAGCGAATTTCGAAAAAGCAACAAATATAAAAATACGCGTATGTTTTTTGTATTAAACACTTTTTGAAAATCTGATTTCACCAAAATAAGTCTAAATTTTGCACTCAATATTTTTAAAGTGCATTGAAAACAAAAACAATTCTGTCTACTGATCACGTTATTTTTCGTATTTCTTTGTTGTAGATGTTCAATATTTTAAATACCAATTTAAGCAAATTTTAATGAAACTTTTGATAATAAAGTCACAATTTTAATATAGTTTAAGTTAAAAGAATATGCCAAAGCTCTTACCAAGTCAATTTTTGTGTTAGGTTTGAATCAAATGTATATTAAATTAAATGTATGTATTTAATTTTAACGATCAGTGCACTTTTCAAGGTCACCCTTGATGGCCGCTCAAAACCTCCAACGGAAATTCAGTAATAACAATTAATTTTCATAATTAGTTTCTTAGTATTTCTTCGTACAGTCCAAATTCATCGAGTATTTATCTGTAGTTATATTAAGCTAGTGTCCATTAAGTGTAACCATACATATGTTCCCTTACTGGAGAAAGGGGTCACAGCTGACATTCCGTACCGAGGGCAGCGAGTAAAACATTCAAGGTCACCGCTCATTGCATAAGTTCGGCATTCCGCTACTTTTTACGTACAGACAGCAATTTAGCGCGACCGAATTAAGTGCATATAATATTAATTAGAACTGTTATGTAAAAAAAAACAAAACCAGTTTATTTATTTTAAACTAATTTGATGTAAGAATTATGTAAGTTAAAATATATCGTTTGAGAGTAATTTTTAATGGCGATTTATAAGTAAAATACTTTTTTTAATGTATTAAATTTCTATTGACTAAAATATTGGATATTATAAGAAGATTGATTTCAGAATAGTTTAACTAATAACGATAACGACGGAAATATCTAAAAGCACAAAATAAAATTTCTTGAAGTTTTATTAAATTTTATAAATTTTTATAAAATCAGTGTGATTGAGTTTCTTGAAATAACGTTTTTGAGTAAGGTTAAGTAACCTTACATACGTAGATTTATGAAATAAATATTTTTGGACTAAGAAGTCACAATTTAGTTATAATTAAGTATGTATTATTAGGCAGTGTATCATGCAGGTCATGTTCTCATGATATTGGGCAGTTCCCTTAAAATCGGTCCTGTCCTCAAGTTCCAGTCTTGATAAATATTTTCGTGTTTAATGTTTTTAAAAAAGTGTAAAAGTATAAAGGTGTTAATTTAGAGTATAAGTCTTGTGAAGAGAGTTCAGTGTTTTGCTGAGTAACTTGTAAAAGCTAATTTTAAAGCCCTTAGGCAGCTGCTTGTCGCGATTTTTTAAACAATTCATTAGAAGAGACTTACCTAAAACAATCAATGTTAACTCTGTTACAAATGTAACACGATGGCCTGTTACTGAATCTATTTATAAATTACTCGAAGGAGCAAACATTTTCCCGAGTCAGGCTTAGATATTTAAGTCCAAGTAGCCAACGCCCTTCTTGTTCAAGGTCATACAAAAGTATTCAGCGTTTATTTTTGATTATGCTGTTTAGCGACATAGTCTGCAATTATCTTGTTTGTCTTTGTGAGCAATCAAAACGACCCAGCAATAATGTATGAACACATATCTGCTTATTAATTAATGTGAATAAATTTTCTTAAAAAACATAGTTGCATCTTCTTTTTTCGTCAATAACACCGGAAAATGTACTACTCGTAACAGACACAGGTAAACACTTGTGCAGTCTAAGACTTTTCCAAAAGAAGTGCTTCACACTCGAATTGCGATAACTAATGTAAGTTAAAGTAAGTAATTCTTGAACAGATGTATCGTGTCAAAATGTTATTTTATTGTATTCTGAATCATATTTGAAAAAGCTTTAAATTTAACAATAATCATGGATTTCCACAAATAACTTTCTTATCTTAATTTTCTATAAAAATTCTGATTTCACCATAAAATTCTCTATGAAAATCTGCATTCTAAACTTACAAATTACATTGAAAGTATGAAAATAAAACCTGACAGCCGTTAAATTAACGATGATTACATCAGTGACCAGATTTTAAGAACAATTAAAGATATACAAGTAATTTTTAAATATTTGAAATGACAGCCATTTTGAAATTATTAAACGTATTGTACTGGGTAACGGACCTTGTCCAAGCTAGTAACAAAATCGATTTTTGTGACAAATGTGATCAAATCGAATCAAAATTGCAAACAAGTGAGTGCTCTCTCTCTCTCTCTCTCTCTCTCTCTCTCTCTCTCTCACACACACACACACACACACACACACACACACACACACACACACACACACACACACACACACACACACACACGTACTCTTTATATTACTAAACAGGATCACAAAATATGAAATGAAATAAAAAACTGTTTGTATTTTGCTTTAATTTTGCTTAGTCTTTTTTGCTTAATTCACATCATCGGAAGAAAGAGAAAAGGGTGTACAAGTGTGTTAAAAAAACATTAACTCTCTTCTACGCCTTTTATCTTTTCTTCTGATGAATTGTAACTATACACGAAATATAGAGGTTTTTATGTTATTTTATTGTGTAAAACTCGTTCGTCCCTAGCTGAACGAAGGTCGTAGTTCGAGTAATAGCGCGAGCACTACAACTCCACCAGTTCACCTCCTTCACCGGGCTTCTCACGATCCAGACGGACAGACAATAGACGACACGGCGTGGCCACTTTGCTATCACAGAAATCAACTCTACGCTGCATTGTCCTATCGTCCTGTTCACTTTATTTCGAAAATATCTGTTGCATATGTAACTTTACAGTTTGCAGTAAACAAGTTTTTATGGAATTGCAAAACATATTTCTTGATATGTGTTCAATTTTCTATTTTTTGCAGAAGAGAGATCACTTGAAAAGTTTTAAGCCGTTTGCCCTCCGTCGACCAACCAGAATTGCTCCCGCAATCTATATTTTGGTAACCGCTGATCTAGAGATCAAGATCGATGCTAATTTTAAGTTCTTGGGTTTGGATATTACTGTGATAGCCGCTCAAATATCTCATTTTCCAATAGAAACCACTAATAATTATTCACATACCTAATTAATTGTAAAGATTAATGTTGATTGAACAACCCTTAATTTTTCTATTTTTATTTAATAATGACATTAAAAAGCATTTTAATTTATATCGATCCACATCTTGATTTTGTATCATCTTATTTCAGTATGAGTTTGTACATTAAGTAGGCCCTAACTCACAATTACTCTCTTACCACTTTACAGTATTTAAAATGTGTTAATTTTGAACTGAACATGTCATGTTAGGTTTGACAATTTTTTAAAGTATAATTAATAGTGCAAAAAGTTACATAAGTAATATGTTCTGAAACTATCGACATTTGTCGATTTAAAACAAATTGGTAACATTTTGCTCAAAAATATATAACTCAGCGTACCGAATGTGAAAACAAAAATAGATTCACTGTTAGAGTGTAAATCAAAAAAGAAACCCTAAAGCGTTTTTCATTCATGGTAAATTTACTTTTAAAGCAATTTTTTAAATTTAAAATATGATACCCTAATATGAGTTATGAAACTTGATAAACCATGTGCAGTGTTTTTAAATCATTAACCATACTTTCGGGGATACTGCGACCTATATATTTTGTTTTAATACTTATATTTAAACAAATTTTGATAAAAATCGTTATAGCTGATATTGATATATCGGTTTCTATAAATCTCTTTCCACCTGAAATATGTGTGGTAAAATTTTTTTGAAATCGATTAATTCGTTTGGAATTTAGAATTGTAAATGGACAGCTAGACAGACAGATATATGGACGGAGAAGTCTGATAATTATCGTTTGTTAATTTGTCTAAAAATTTGGTTAATTTTATTCAGTTTATTGTTCTGAGAAGCTGTATAAGTTACCTATCACTAGAGGTAGCGAAATAGTCTATAACATTTATTTTACTATTTAATTATATGAATAGAAAAAGTATAGTGACAATGAAAAAATTCATTGAAAATATTCTTTCTTGGGTTTCTCTCTCTCTCTCTCTCTCTCTGTGTGTGTGTGTGTGTGTGTGTGTGTGTGTGTGTGTGTGTGTGTGTGTGTGTGTGTGTGTGTGTGTGTGTGTGTGTGTGTGTGTGAGCCTACGTTTGTCGGCCTGTTTGTATATGTGTCTGAGCATATCGCTAAACACTATAAACGAATTAACATGTGTTTGTAGTTTTTTTGTTTTCAAGTTATTATTTAGCTAAGAAAGGTACAAAAACCTATATTTTCTTATAATCAGTACAATAAGCAATACGTAAACTCGGACTGCTCTCAGCCATTTTCACGATTTTACTCTCGAAAGAAAAATTAGTTTAAAGAAATCGGATATTAAATTCAGGCTGTTGCTGTTGTTCAGCATTTTTTTCGATTAATTTCAAACCGTCATTTTAAAGAATATAACGATTAAAATTGAGACAATTAAACGTTTCAAAATCTGCCTCAAATCGTAAAAATCAGACATTTTGAATTTTAAATTTCTCAATTTCTAAAAAAATGGCTATTTGTTAAGGAAATTATTAATTTTAAACTACACTTTTTTAAATTTTGAAAATTTTAGATAGATTTCATTAATTTTTAACGTTTACATTGTAAGTATGTTCAAGTTAGACTAATAATGTTGATAGTCTTGCGTTAACGGAAAATAAATCAGCAGTAACTGTAGTCTCGAAGCAAGATATTAAGGTGTAAAAACATAATTCAGAGACGCAGCAGACTGACCAGTGCCTTAGCTACCTCGACGACCGATCCTTAAGACTGATTTTTTTTATACAGATTTTGTTCAAACAACAATCTAAAAGGACTTATAAGAAGTATAAATAATAAGAATAATAATAAGAAGAAGTATAAATAATAATAATAAAAATAAAATGAACCCGGATCTTTGTTAGGTTTTTTAATTTTTGCTTTTTTGTAAACCGTTTAATTTCAAATTTTATAGGCCTATATTGATTAAGCCATGATTCCACATTTATGACTGAAAATTGGTACTTGAGAAGGTATATGAGGAAGGTATTGGTATATGAGGAAGGTTCTTTTAAATTTTTACAGTTGCACAAACAAAAATTATTCATACTTTCCGAGGCCGTAATATTAAATTATATGGCTACTACAGAGAAAGTTTGTGCGGTTTGCTGTTCCATTTACTTACAATGAATAGTAGCATCCACAATTCCATTTGATTTATTCAAGCAATGCCACTGCCCATGTGGAATCAACAAAAACAGAGGCAGTGAATATAACTTTATTTCAGTTGCGGTTTAAACTGAACGTGCCACCTATATATTACATTGGTTTACGGTTGACTACATTCCGCTCGCACTGGCAATATGACCTCTATCTGACCTATCTACAACTATTAACACATCTTAACGTAATGCAGTAATATGTGATTGTAAAACAAATTTTAATAATATGCTGTTTGGTGCTTTTTTAGCAAATTTTTATTTAAAAATAAACTATTGGAGCGACCATCATTTCAAAGATCCAGACAAAAGATATTGAATTATCTCCAGGACACATTTTGAGGTGCTACACCAAAAGAATTTTTTTAGTTTTTATATGTGTGTCTATAAAACTTGGATACATTTGTTAATTATGAAAAATTCGTTAAACACTTTCAAAACGGCAGTTTAGTAATTCCAAATCATAAAAAAATATTATTTTTTACTATACTTTTTTTGAAAATTTGATCTCTTTATTATAATCAGAGTTACAGTTTGAAATAACAATAGGATTTAAATTTTATTGAAAGTACAAAAACTATCCCAGTTCAAATAGAAAATGTTATTCATGCTGCTGTTTTATAAATAAACCTACTTCAACGTACCATGTTATCTGTTTTTTCCTCTTTTTACAGATTGTTATATAATCAATCATTAGTTTTTATATTTCTTTTGAAACCCCTCATATATTGACAGGTTTGACAAATAATACTTAAATAATATTTATGATATTGAAAAACTAACATAGGCCAAATAAAATACCGATGTCTTGAAAATAAAGAAAAAATACTCGAGTGGAACTCGGTACCCGACCGAAAAGAAGCTTTTGTTAATGATATCTTTGCTGAATACATAACTAGTTTAAAGATATGTTTACAAATATCTTGTTTTGTTTAGATAAATAAATACGTGAAACTAGCTTACGTATTATTTACTGCAGTTATAGTAAAAGATCATTTTTATATTAATTTGTAAAGATCAGCTGATTTCATTTAACATAAGTTTCAGGTTATGTTGTTAAAAGTAGCAATATAAACAACATATTATTATAAACGTTTATATTACTTTCGAATGTATTATAAACAGTTACAACGTGCACGTTTTCATCAACTAAGGAAAAATACCGAAACCAAAGCAACACAACGTATAATACGCGTGTACTGTTATCAAAAAAGGCCGAAGAAAAAAAGGCAGAAATAGAGAGACGAAATTCGTTTGCTCGTTCGTTCCCTTTTTTCGTTAGGTCCTTTCTTTTGGCAGACTTTTTTTCTATTCACTCCTCTCGCCACAGGTAACATTAAAAGCTTCTCTTCAATAAGTATTAAAAATAATGTTTGCTTTACAACAATGTGTTGAATGTGAATAATTTGGTGCGAAATGGTTCTACGATAATTCATATTTTAAAAGTTAATTCTAAAATGCAGTATTTAAGATTTCAGACAAAATGACGGGAAGTAGTTTGGATGTGATATCTCAAGAAATGTGTGAAAAACATTTAAAACCTAATCTGTGTTAGAGAGTTTACCGATATCTTTATAAAAAATAATTTTTTAAACAGTTTACATCACGGTAGTCAACGTAAACATATGTCGAGATCATGTGTTATCCGTTTGAATGAGTCAAGTTAATTACAATATGGTGAATTTAATATTGCATAAAAAGTTATAACTTTGTTAAAATTGACTTCGCGCCAGTGGTCATTTGAAAGCGTTGTAGATCAGAACATATACAGTAAAAGTATTGCTGAATAAAACTTGCTCTTTTCAGGTAATTGCTAGTTTAAAACAAAGCGGAATTCCTTTGAGTGAAAATGTTGAACATTTAATTAAAATCCAGATCACGCTTCTAGAAGAAAAGGGAAAGGATAGTTCGACCAGTATGTTCTGCATTACAAATGCGACCTGTCCTAAGCAGGATTAGGTACAAGAGTTGGTCAGCAGGAGTACGTGACAGATGGTATTGTGGAGAATGGACAGCCCTAACTGGAACACGGTTCTATAGTCCTTCTTTAAATGTAGACAAACTCATAGAACGAATGAAACAAACAGGTTATTATTTTCAAATTATAAAGAAATTGTGACGTCATGCAATACACATCTATCTTAAGATTAGGATCAGTTTTTACTCACGTGACTCAAAAAAAAAAATTTTGATTACGATGTCTTTGTGTCTGTTCACAAGTTTTATAGTATTGTGCAAACATGTTTGTCTTTATTTATCATGGAAATATTTTAAAATTAAAAAAAATTCTCACTGCTTAAGAAACTTTTAGAAATTAATTAAAAACTGGGTTTCTCAAAATCGACTTAATCTTTTGTTCGAAGTTAGTTTTAAAGCACCCAAAAGAAAACGTTCTAGTCCTATTTACTCGAAAAATTCAGTGCGAGAGCAACTGAAAGAAATTTCATTGTACCAAATTTAAGATGAAAGAATATTTACCTTTCAAGAATAAATAACACGAAAAATCGCCGTTAGTTTATTTTCCAATTTACCGCCTTGTCAACTTCTTTCACCTCAAAATGTCATGAAACAAATTGACTTATCGATTTGTACATGTTACTAGAATGTAGTGCAAATTATGATTTTTGAGAAATTGAGCCACTTTTTTGGCCGATGGAGTTTTTGGGAAATAAACTGACTGAGAGACAGTTTTTTGTACCATTTATTTTAATCAACCAAAAATATAAAATGTGTCCTAATAAATGCTTGAAACTTGACTATTCAGCCACAGTTGATTAAATGATACACTATTAAAGAAACAAGTATGTGGTAACATCGAATCTAAAATGTTGGAAACCTATTGAAGTATTTTCAATCGAAATTTCTCAAATTTAATAGAAATATTTGCTTTAACTATATTAAATTTTAAATTATCTCGGCGCACAGCTGTCTCCTTGACGTGATAGAAGCGAATTTCCAAAATAATTTATTTATTTTACCCGTTTTTGAAATTCTGATTTCGCCATCATAACCATTATTAAATTATATATTTTAAACTAGACATTACATTGAAAATACGAAAGTGTACCCTGGCCGCCATTAAATGAAATTCGTATTTTTGAACATTTGGATTACTAATTTACGCAGTTTTTAACACTGATTACGATAGTGAATTAATAAACCCTCAAAAAGTGATCTAAATGTCAAGATTGGAGCTCATTTCAAGGTTTGTACTATGATGGTAGCTACCGATAGCCCATTTTCAGTAAAAATTTGTTAGTAAGAAATAACTATAAAAAATTGTCGTAAATTAAAAAGATTTAAAGGCCTAAATTATTACACCTGGATAAATTAATCCTGGATAAAATATTATACTTAGAAGTAAACACAATTGTTTTAAATTAGATTAAACTTTTGTTCTGTTGTTACAAATCGTAGTTTAATCTCGGCACAAGGTAAAATTTGAAGCTTAAAAAAACAAAAAAACACTACTCCAACTAAACCACTAAGTATGGTTAACTGAGCAACAACAAATTAATGAGTTGCTGGACTGGAAATGCACTTTTTACAAACTAACAACGTCTGGCAGATTGTAATTGCAGACACAGATACATAATGAAACAAGCAATAGTTTCTGTTGAAACAAATATTACTGTATCTGATTTTAGCGGGCTCCTCAACGTTGTGTAATAGGACAGATACAACAATGTTACTGCTTATTACCTGATAACAGGCTGTGTGTTGTCTTCCGTGAACTGTACACTATTGTCTGGTGTTTTAGATAAGGACGCGGATACTGAAAGAAGACAGAACAGATGATTGCCTGTTCATCGGCCGACAGATTGCGTAGGACGTTTCTAGGACAGACATAAATTGTCGGCAAATTTAAATTTTGGGATAAACCTGTTTGGTAAATTACCATGACAATAATGCCGAGTCCTTAGATAATCACTAACACATCATTTAGTTTACAAGATGACCGTCCTTAAGATCAAAAAAGGAAAGAACGAAATGGAATTAAGAGACTTCTGAATGCCGTAGATTTACATTCAAACCTCTAAATATCGATAATACTTACTGACGTATATTCTCTGTAGAAGTGAATTAAAATATTTTTGATATCTACAAAACTACGAAGTAAAATATTGCATTGTGAACAAAATTAGAGGGAATTTTAACTTTATCACTATAGTAGAAAGTGTAACTAAGATTTTTGAAAAATAGTAATAATAACTTCAGATGAATGTTTGGATGGCTACGTATTCGTGTACAAGTCCTCAGGGGCGTCAAACAATTTTTTAAATATTTGTTCTCTGAAATTTAGCAAGTACATGGTTTGCCCGTAACTCGGAACAGTTTTTAAAATTTGAAACCTTTTTTGATCAAACGCTCCTTAAAAAAAAATACCAAAGTCAGATTTTATTAAAATAACCTCGAACGGTTTTGATAAAATGTTGCTCCAATGTAGTATTGGACTACCAAAACAAAACTGTATTTTTATTATTATTATTTTTTTAACGTCCGACTATGTGTGCACACTTAACGTCCGACTATAATGCAGACGATGGGATGATTTATAGCGTATGAAAATGCCAAAGCCTCGCCGGGATCGACCCTGGTCCTCGGGTGAAAGCCTAGTACGTTATCCACTTGGCCACCGAGGCGGCTAAACAATAAAAATTTATAGACGCTAATGACTAAAAAATTGGATTTAAGAGGTATCGAATAAACAAAATTAATTAATGTCCATACAAATTTCAAAAATATTTTTTTTCAAATTTATTGATGAAAGTTTTAATATGCAAGTTCAAAACTTTGTGCAAAAAATTTGAAATACATTTTTAGGGAGAAGTAAAAAAAATACCCTCACTTTAAACCGTATTTAAATTAAAAATCTTTAAATAAAGAAAGTGATTAATGTTTATTGTCTAATTTTAAAAAAAAGTGCTTCATTGGCAATTTGTTGTTAGTGTTAATGACTAATAAGCAGGACTCGAGATTCAAAGCTCCACGGTTCAGGTTGTCTTTAACTTTGTTTCAAGCCTGTTTACAAAATAATTAGCAAATGCTCAAATTAAACCCATTTTATTTAATTTTTATTATTATTAATTTGTACTTATTATAAATGATAATGGTTTTAAGCAGACATAATTACAGTAATATAGCAACAAATATTCAAATTCAACTAAAATCTAGATGACATGCTTTGCCCTTTTTTAATTGTTACGAAAATATCTTATTTAGCCTAAACTCTACTTTAGCTCTATTTTAAAATTAAAATAACAAATAAAAACAGTATAAATTATTATTACTTCAGCACTTTTAAATCTCATTATATCCAAAATATGAAAGCAGGAGAAGTACGATAAAATCGAAAATAAAAGTGACCAACATAACGTCAAAATTGCTACCGGCGAAAATCGGTACCGTGTTGTACTGATTTTAGACGTATTTTTTATTTTTTTACTGATCTACAGATCAGTAAAACAATAAAATACGTCTAACACGGGTTTGGATGATAGAAACCCATTTTTAAAAGAATAGTGCATAACCTAAAAGACACGTTTGTTAGGCCTATCACGGTGATGTGTGAAAAACCTTTAAATTTTTAAAAAGAATACTAAGTATATTAACTGACACGGTTATTAGGCCTAACACGGTGATGTGTAAAAAACTTTTATATTTTTTTAAAGAATACTACATATCCTAACTGATATGATTGTTGGGCCTATGATTGTGTTGTGTGAAAAACCATTATTTTTTTAAAGAGGCCTTAACTGACACGGTTGTCAGGTCTAACATAGTGATGCGTAATAAATCTTTATATTTTTTTAATTTTGGTCAGCAGGAGTACGTGACAGATGGTATTGTGGAGAATGGACAGCCCTAACTGGAACACGGTTCTGTAGTCCTTCTTTAAATGTAGACAAACTCATAGAACGAATGAAACAAAAAGGTTATTATTTTCAAATTATAAAGAAATTGTGACGTCATGCAATACACATCTATCTTAAGATTAGGATCAGTTTTTACTCACGTGACTCAAAAAAAAAAAGATTTTGTTTACGATGTCTTTGTGTCTGTCTACAAGTTTTATAGTATTATGCAAACATGTTTGTCTATATCATGGAAATATTTTTTAATTAAAAAAAAATCATTTTCTCACTGTTTAAGAAACTTTTAGAAATTAATTAAAAACTGGGTTTCTCAAAATCGACTTAATCTTTTGTTCGAAATTAGTTTTAAAGCAACCAAAAGAAAACGTTCTAGTCCTATTTACTCGAAAAATTCAGTGCGAGAGCAACTGAAAGAAATTTCATTGTACCAAATTTAAGATAAAAGAATATTTACCTTTCAAGAATAAATAACACGAAAAATCGCCGTTAGGTTATTATCCAATTTACCGCCTTGTCAATTTCTTTCACCTCAAAATGTCATGAAACAAGTTGACTTATCGATTTGTACATGTTACTAGAATGTAGTGCAAATTATGATTTTTGAGAAATTTAGCCAATTTTTTGGCCGATGGAGTTTTTGGGAAATAAACTGACTGAGAGACAGTTTTTTGTACCATTTATTTTAATCAACCAAAAATATAAAATGTGTCCTAATAAATGCTTGAAACTTGACTATTCAGCCACAGTTGATTAAATGATACAATATTAAAGAAACTAGTATGTGGTAACATGAGTCTAAAATGTTGGAAACCTATTGAAGTATTTTAAATCGAAATTTCTCAAATTTAATAGAAATATTTGCTTTAACTATATTAAATTTTAAATTATCTCGGCGCACAGCTGTCTCCTTGACGTGATAGAAGCGATTTTCCAAAATAATTTATTTATTTTACCCGTTTTTGAAATTCTGATTTCGCCATCAAAACCATTATTAAATTATATATTTTAAACTAGACATTACATTGAAAATACGAAAGTGAACCCTGGCCGCCATTAAATGAAATTCGTATTTTTGAACATTTGAAGTAATAATTTACGCAGTTTTTAACACTAATTACGATAGTGAATTAATAAACCCTCAAAAAGTGATCTAAATGTCAAGATTTGAGCTCATTTCAAGGTTTGTACTATGATGGTATCTTCCAATAGCCCATTTTTCAGTAAAAATTTGCTAGTAAGAAATAACTATAAAAAAATTGTCTTAAATTAAAAAGATTTAAAGGCCTAAATTATTACACCTGGATAAATTAGTCCTGGATAAAATATTATACTTAGAAGTAAACAAAATTGTTTTAAATTAGATTAAATTTTTGTTCTGTTGTTACAAATCGTAGTTTAATCTCGGCACAAGGTAAAATTTGAAGCTTAAAAAACAAACAAACACTACTCCAACTAAACCACTAAGTATGGTTAACTGAGCAACAACAAATTAATGAGTTGCTGGACTGGAAATGCACTTTTTACAAACTAACAACGTCTGGCAGATTGTAATTGCAGACACAGATACATAACGAAACAAGCAATAGTTTCTGTTGAAACAAACATTACTGTATCTGATTTTAGCGGGCTCCTCAACGTTGTGTAATAGGACAGATAAAACAATGTTACTGCTTATTACTGCTGATAACAGGCTGTGTGTTGTCTTCCGTAAACTGTACACTATTGTCTGGTGTTTTAGATAAGGACGCGGATACTGAAAGAAGACAGAACAGATGATTGCCTGTTCATCGGCCGACAGATTGCGTAGGACGTTTCTAGGACAGACATAAATTGTCGGCAAATTTAAATTTTGGGATAAACCTGTTTGGTAAATTACCATGACAATAATGCCGAGTCCTTAGATAATCACTAACACATCATTTAGTTTACAAGATGACCGTCCTTAAGATCAAAAAAGGAAAGAACGAAATGGAATTAAGAGACTTCTGAATGCCGTAGATTTACATTCAAACCTCTAAATATCGATAATACTTACTGACGTATATTCTCTGTAGAAGTTCATTAAAATATTTTTGATATCTACAAAACTACAAAGTAAAAAATGGCATTGTGAACAAAATTAGAGGGAATTTTAACTTTATCACTATAGTAGAAAGTGTAACTAAGATTTTTGAAAAAATAGTAATAATAACTTCAGATGAATGTTTGGATGGCTACGTATTCGTGTACAAGTCCTCAGGGGCGTTAAACAATTTTTTAAATATTTGTTCTCTGAAATTTAGCAAGTACATGGTTTGCCCGTAACTCGGAACAGTTTTTAAAATTTGAAAACTTTTTTGATCAAACGCTCCTTAAAAAAATACCAAAGTCAGATTTTATTAAAATAACCTTGAACGGTTTTGATAAAATGTTGCTCTAATGTAGTATTGGACTACCAAAACAAAACTGTATTTTTATTATTATTATTTTTTTTTAACGTCCGACTATTGTGCACACTTAACGTCCGACTATAATGCAGACGATGGGATGATTTATAGCGTATGAAAATGCCACAAGCCCTCGCCGGGAATCGAACCCTGGTCCTCGGGGTGAAAGCCTAGTACGTTATCCACTTGGCCACCGAGGCGGCTAAACAATAAAAATTTATAGACGCTAATGACTAAAAAAATCGGATTCAAGAGGTATCGAATAAACAAAATAAAATAATGTCCATACAAATTTCAAAAACAATTTTTCAAATTTATTGTTGAAAGTTTTATTATGCAGATTCAAAACTTTGTGCAGAAAATTTGAAATACATTTTTAAGGAGAAGTATAAAAATGTCCTCACTTTAAACCGTATTTAAATTAAAAATCTTTAAATAAAGAAAGTGATTAATGTTTATTGTCTAATTTAAAAAAAGTGCTTCATTGGCAATTTGTTGTTAGTGTTAATGACTAATAAGCAGGACTCGAGATTCAAATCTCCACGGTTCAGGTTGTCTTTAACTTTGTTTCAAGCCTGTTTACAAAATAATTAGCAAATGCTGAAATTAAACCCATTTTATTTAATTTTTATTATTATTAATTTTTACTTTTTATAAATTATAATGGTTTTAAGCAGACATAATTACAGTAATATAGCAAAAAATATTCAAATTCAACTAAAATCTAGATGACATGTTTTTGCCCTTTTTTAATTGTTACGAAAATATCATATTTAGCCTAAACTCTACTTTAGCTCTATTTTAAAATTAAAATAACAAATAAAAACAGTATAAATTATTATTACTTCGCACTTTTAAATCTCATTATATTTTTATAAAAGTAGAATTTTAAAACAATTATTTCATCGTAAAAAATGGCTCAGTAGTTAGCAATTTTACACTATTAATAAACTGTAAATGAGCAATAACTATTTTCACTTTAACAATAACAAAAAAACATTTAAAAATTTAAAAATATTTTTATTAAATTACGAATTAAAACGTATTGAAACCGATTTTTATTAATGTTTAAACCTATTTTCTAGTAATTCAGGTTTAAAATAACACTAATTTAATTAATACGTAGACAGTGGTAGGCTAATGGAATAATTAAACAACATATTACGTTTGTATGACACAAATTCTGAGGGACACTCGGATTATACCTATATAGCCTACCTATATACCGGATGCAATATATATATATATATATATATATATATATATATATATATATATATATACGAGTATATATATACGAGTATATATATATATATATATATATTGCTTTATATACCACAAAAACATGTATAATTCTGTAAGAATTTTAAGTGCAATGTTCACATAGACTGTTTGCCGATTTATACACTTTATGGAAGCCACTTTTTTATACTTGTAGTCTAAGTATATCAATATCCATTCTTTTTTTAATATTAATTTATATTTTTATAATTTTGCATTCATCCTGTGTAAACAACTAAATTACACTAAAAGCCACTAAAAATAAATATTATTGCTATTGATAATAATTAAATTTCTTTATTAAATCGTATCTTTACCTCTGAACGTACCGAGCCAGGCAAACGAAATCCCTTCCATTTAAATATCCAGTAAATTTATTTCTTAAAAATTCTACTTTTTTGAAAAAAATGTTTTCTAAGAAAACAGCAAGATCTTGCCACGAAATGGAAAACATCTTCTTTTTCTTATTCATATTATAAAAAATCAGTCAAAAATTGCCCTCTCCGCCCAAGGCATGTAATTTTAATATAATAATTCTACCTTTTTTTTGTTATTTTAAGGCGAAAAGCACATTAAGGCTACTATCCCCTCCCTACATGTAAGTGTGAGAGTAAAGTGTTAAAGTTGTAAGTGTACGTGTGTGTTAGACTCGATTACCGCGAGGGACGTCTAAATCCTTTCAATTGGTGCAGCTAATCTGCACCCCTGCCCTACATTTCATAATAGTTACACAATAGTTCATTACATAATTCTACCCTACATTTCAATATAGTTGTGATAATTCGCACATTGCAGTGCTGATTAGACCGACTATCCAAACCCGGAGTGCTGCAATTATTACAGTAAATAGAACTATTAGCTGCCCGAATATTACCTTGTTTACTTGCCGTATAACTTCCACCAAAGTAAACACCTGACCTTGCTATTCCCCGAGCCTTGCGAGAAACACTGAATATTTATCCGTTAAAACTTGCCATTCCTCATAGCAGAAAATATTTTCGTTTATTACCTCTTAGACGAAAACATTACTAGAACAATAATTTGACATTCTAATACGTATTTATATGTAATTTAAACGTAAAATAAAACAATTTATCTAAATATAATTATATATATATATATATATATATATATATATATATATATATATAACAATTTTTTGTATTACTCGGTAATTGAAATATACGTTTAACAAAAAATCTGAAACTTTGCTCAACTTGTTCGTATTGTTTGAAGCTCCAGACTTGCGCCACATAAAACATTAATTACCTGTTTACTGCATTTCTCTTTCCACTGGAACATATTTGTTTCCTGTCTATGAGACACACACACACACACATACACACACACACGAGAGAGAGAGAGAGAGAGAGAGAGAGAGAGAGAGAGAGAGAGAGAGAGAGAGAGAGAGAAAGAGAGAGAGAGAGAGAGAGAGAGAGAGAGTATTTGAGAGAAAGAGAGATAGTTTTTTGCGAGAGAGTTGTTTTCTTATCAGCAGGAAAGGGGATAGATGTGTTTGAAAAGCCTAAGTTTTGTAACTATTAACACATTCTATCTGTGCTTCTTTATAGAACCATCTGTCCCTTACAACCAAGTTTCCTCCCTTCCAAAAAACCATTATTTTAGACTTGTTACAGTACACTTGCAAGTTGTCTACTGTTTCCTGCAATCCCACCGATGTGCCGACTATTAATACTGTATCATTTGCATATTGTAATACAGGCGTGTGCCGGCCTCCGAACTCACAAGCACCTGTGATACTGTGTCGCAAAGATCACTTACAAAAACCGAAAATAGCATGGGGCTGAGCAGCCACCCTTGTCTTAAACTCTTTGAGTTTATATATATGTGTGTGTGTGTGTGTGTGTGTGTGTGTGCGCGCGCGCGCATGTATTATTTCAGATTAAACGATAGAGGTATTTAAATAACATATTTGACTCGCGTATCACAAATATAGTTTGCCCGTATTGAACACGGTTGAATTACTGCCGTATCACATTCTTCGAACTGCAAAAAAACCTGTTGAAAATTTACAAAAAAAGACATTTTCCCAAGGCAGGATAATTTGGAGCAATTTGCCGAGATCGTGATGTTCCCGCTTCCTTATTAACAAGTGTCACGTTATCGGAGGACGCTCTGCTCGGCAAAATTGCCGCTTATAAAGTACGGTTAGTCGGTCCTGCGTCCAAGGTCGCCTTTCTCTTCTGGTCACCGTACCTGCTCTGCTCCTTGTTCTTAGTCTTTCACCCGAGAACGCAGTGAGTGAACTTTGTCGGCCTGGTTCGAATGTTCATTTTGATAATGTGGCTTCGAGAGAGAGAGTGTATTCCTGCGACCTACACCCACAAATCTTTGCGTTGGCATTGTTGAATATTTCATCCACTTAATTTATATTTATATCTTATGTCCGTTGAAAAAATATTCTTTTGTTTCTTAATAAATTAAACCACGAAATCAACGTAAATATTTTCTGAAATATTAAAATATATTTGGTCTTTTCACTGTCTCAAATCGTCAATATTTACTGAAATATAAAATATATTTGTTTTTTTTACTGTCTCACGGAATGCACGTCAACATTTTCTGAAATATTAAAATATATTTGGTCCTTTTACTGTCTAATTATACAAAGTACTTAATAAAAAAATTTGGTGATTGTTTTCAGATAACCTGAATCAAAAATCGTGGTTTTTAATTATAAATTTTTTTGTTTGTGTTTGTGTGTGTGTGTGTGTGTGTGTGTGTGTGTGTGTGTGTGTGTGTGTGTGTGTGTGTGTGTGTGTGTGTGTGTGTGTGTGTGTGTGTGTGTGTGTGCAAGCTGCTAAAACTAAAATAATCAAAAATATTTATGTAATAGAATGTTCATGTGTTCATTAATCAAACAAATACTTTATATATTTGACATCAAAGTATTTTTAAGAAAGCTAAAATGAAACATCGTCTATCAAAATAACATTTCCTTTAGTTTGCAAAAATAATTTTCACTTTTACTTCGTGACAAACAGTAACGATAAATTAAGTGCAAAGATTTATTACGTTTGATAGAAAGTATAAAAATAATGTGGCATGTTAAACGTTATATAAGGAAGATACGTTGGTAATGTACCAAGAAGGCAGAAGTTGTAACAAGGGAATGCGTTAGAGTGGATAGAAAGTGATTTAGTTTAAATGATTTTGTTTTAAAAACAAAATCAGCGAGTTTTGTTTTTAGTAAATTTTAGTAATATTTACTTTCACTTGACTCTCTTAATTTTCCCAGAGAAATGTTAGTTTCGGGATGACCGCAAAGAAGGTAATGTGTTTACTTATGATAAGCTTAGATATTGCCTATCACCATATATAATTATTCTTAAAAAATATGTTATAGTGTTGGGACTGGACGACAGAAGTAAAAACTTAATCAATTGTAATAATCAGTCTTTACTGTTAGGTTGTTTTGGTCTAATTATATTACTGATCTTATTGAAAAATTATTATACACTTTTCCACATCGTATACAAATATAAAACATCAATCTTGTATAATATATACAACTGTTATTGATATAATAATTTTCATAGCTGTCCTGGGCATGCAGTTCAATGGCGTTCATTAATAATTTAAACATTTATCAACGTATTTATGCACAATGTGCAAGATATATTTAATTGTAAACGCTCTAAACAATTTCGTTATCTGCATCAGGTGTGTAGTACAATGGCGTTAATTATAATTTAAATATTTATTATTGGCGTTATTTATATACAAAATTTCGAACAAATAAATATTAAATATTAAAAAAATTAGTGTCAGTAACTGGTTTTGAACTCAGTTCCTTTAGTACCATATCCAGAAATCTTAGCACTGAGCTATGAATGTAACTAGGAACAATTAGCTCGCTGGTAGAATTAGCATTCAATTCAAATGTACGAGGTGTATTCAGAAAGTAAGTAGAATTCTTAAATTTCGCGAGCTTGGAGAGTCCGATTATCAAACATTTTTTTTATTATGTTGGTATACATGCCCTTGAAGTATGATAAAACTTTCAGCTGTTTTCATTGTTGACTTTGTGACAGCCACTAAGGTTAGACGTGTTTTTATGAGCTCGACAATTTTCGTTTGTTAAAAGAAATGGATCAAAGAATTTGTATAAAATTTTGCGTAAAAAATGGAATAAAGTGTAACAAAGTGTGTTAAATGTTAACAAAGGCCTATGGTGAGTCTGCTATGAGTAAAGCAAGAGTTTACGAGTGGTATAAGAGTTTCCAAGAAGGCCGTGAAGACGTTGAAAATGACGAACGCCCTGGACGCCCCAGCACACATCAAAAACCGATGAAAACGTGGAAAAAGTGAAAGAAATGGTTATGAATAATCGCCAAATCACAATTAGAGAGGTCGCTGATGATGTTGGCATATCGATTAGATCATGTCATGACATTGTTTCCAAAGTGTTGTGTATGAAACGCATGACAGCAAAATTCTTTCCAAAATTGTTGAATTTTGAACAAAAACAGCGGCGAATGGAAGTTGCTCAGGAGTCACAAAATGAAGTCAACGACGATGCAGAATTACTGAAACGTATTATAACAGGTAACGAAACATGAGTTTACGGATATGATGTCGAAACTAAGGCTCAATCATCCCAGTGGAGGCATTCTGGCTCGCCAAGACCGAAAAAGGCTCGACAAGTGCGTTCGAACGTGAAGGATATGCTCACTGTGTTCTTCGATATTAATAGCATAGTACATCATGAATTCCTGCCACCAAGTGAAACGGTCAATAAGGAGTACTACCAACAAGTTCAACGCCATTTGCATGAAGCAATCCGAAAAAACGCCCGGATCTGTGGAAAAACAATTCATTGCTTTTGCACCACGATAATGCACCAGCTCACACTTCATCTCTTGTTCGTGAATTTTTGGCCAAAAACAGTACTGTAACGATACCCAGCCTCCATATTCGCCAGACATGGGCTCCGTGTGACTTTTTCCTATTTCCAAAAATAAAGAGAACCTTAAAGGGCCGTCGTTTTACAACCGTAGATGACATTAAAAGCGCATCGCTGAAAGAACTAAAGGCTATCTCAAAGATCGAGTTTGAGAAGTGTTTCGAGGATTGGAAGAAGCGCTGGCACAAGTGCATAATCTCCAATGGGGACTATTATGAATGCGACAACATTAATGTAGAAGAATAAATAAATATTTTGTTCAAAAAATTAAAATTCTCGTTACTTTCTGAAAACATATCGTAAAAAATGTGTTTATGGCAAACGTATACATGTTACTGGTGCAATCGAGAAAATCCCCATATTTAAAATGGTGCTAAGCTAATCTAAGAAACTTTTACTTCAAAAATCAAGTTTTTTTACTCCCTCATTTTGAACAAAAAATGTTCAGGTATGCTTTCCTAGATCTGAGGTAGGATAGGCCTACTTTAGGTAATTTTTACTTTTTATTTTACAATGTAAATAACACGCCTGTTTATACAAATAATTTAAAGCATGTATAAATCATTACGAGTTTCGCGGAAAAGTTTGTTAAACAGAGCAAACTGTACGACGGCATACATTAATGTTAAAATAACGCACGGCGCGGTTCTGGACATCGGCAACGAACACATTTTACACACTTTCAAAATAATTAAAACTGCCCGCCATGCTGAAAGCTCATGCAGATATTATGTTACACTCTGCAGTGTATAGCTTGCTGAACTAATCAGCAACCATGAATGACCAGTAAAAAGTTAGAAAGCCGATCGTGACTAGACAAAGTTAAAACGGAAGGAAATCTTCTTGATGAGCTCATCAAATGAATTCGCTCATTTGTGTGAAAACTGTTAAGTAAATAGAAAATAAATTGTATTGATAATAATTTACATTAAACTTGTTAATGACTAGTAATTGAAGTAATATTAAGACCTCGCGGTGGTCTTAATTATTACTTATTATGGTCTTAATTAATTGCTTGACCACGGCTCCACGGTAGCGCTCCGACGCACTCATAACATTCCCGCAAATTTAACCGGTAACCGGTAATATTTAGGAAAAATATTACTTCACAAACATTATTGGAAATTTTATACTCTTTGTCAATGGAACGGTCAAAATTATGATAGGTCTTGCCGTTCAGCCAGTACTACAAAAAATATCCATCAACTACTTTTGTCACTGTTAAATCAGTGGCCTGTTAAATGGGAAAACATTTTACACATACCACATTTGTGTTTTATTTGGTACGAAGTTTTTACTAATTTGATATAAAATTTGAATATTCGGCTTCGTACTAAATTGGTAACTTCGTAAGAAATTTGAAAACAATCGGTGAATGCGTTTGGCCAAAACTTCGTACACTCGTCATCGTTAACTGAGGTTGAAATCTTGAAACAGAAGAAGAAAAGAAAAACCTTACACGAACGTCGTTCGGGATTTATACAATGTACCTTGGTACTAAATTTCCAAACAATAGGTGAATGCGTCAATAGGTCAAAGCAGTGGAACAAACTAAAGTAAATGCCGAGCGGTCGAGTTGACACATAACTTCGCTTCGCTTTGTCAATGATTCTGGTTTGTTTTGACCTTGAGTGAATAACATTCGGTAAATAGATTTTATTTCAAATTTAGCTCAATGATTTTATTTATAAATCTTGTAAAATTATGTAAAATCTTTTTTTTTAATTCCTACTATTAGTTCACACTCTCCCTACAAATTTATTTATATATAAATTTATTTATTTATATATCTTGTTAAAATTTTCAATCGTTGATAAAATACTTTCTATTCATCCCCTTAAGTTCAAATAATTTTTTTAAAACTTGTAGTGGATGACACTTATGTTAATACAGTTTTTTGTCGAATATTAATATCGTATATTTGTACAAACTATACGATAGGATTTGATTTAAATAACACTTATGTTCTATTCTATGTTGGTTTTAGGAATCGCAGCACGCAGCTGTCTCGCTGACGTGATGGAAGCACATAACCTAAGTAGGAATTGACTCAATTTTTTAAATATTACTTGTTTAATAGTTTGTTTATGGTTCTCAAATAGGAATTTTGAGAATAATGACTTATTCGTCTTCGTGTTAAAAATAAATAATTGGAACGCTTCTTAAGTGTAAATATATTAAAAACTATAAAAAAATAATACAATTATTTCATTGTACTTCGATTAATCTTTTGATTCATTTCAGGTACACTTAAGATTTTTCTGAAGTATATAATAAACTTGCTGTAATATTTCTTTTTAATTAAATTTTTGTTGTTGATAATCGATTTACATATCTGTCGCACTGATGTTGTTTCCTCTCTTTTTATTCCCCATTTTGAACAAAAGATGCGTATATACTGCTAGTTTCTGTTCTTCCGTAACGGAAAGTTGTTTAAAAAATAGCAATATCATCTTAAGCGGATCTAAAATTTCATTAGTATGGTGGAATAAGATTGTTTTTCAAATTGTAAAACACGTATGATTTAGGATTTTAAATAATGTTAATACATTTGAACAAACTTTGCTTACAACTACTTCCTGAACCAAATTAATTTTGTGGTTTATAGTAACACATTTGAAATAACAAAGCAAAACATTTTATATATCACTTGTGATTTTTATTACTTTATTATTAAATTTACTTATAAAGTGATAAACTATATTTCAACACAAACTATCGTTGATTACTACAAGGTACATTATTAGCTTCGACCGTATTTAAAGATGATGACAACGCTACGGAATTGTTGCTAAATGACCAGCCGAGGCCCATATGTTGTCGGCTAAGGGTTTCACTTAATCTAGGGCAGTAGTGAAACTTTAGCTTGCAAAGTTTAATTGAAAACATTAAATATAAGCAAGACGGTTCGGCATGATGGAGGGTTACGCTGCGTTTCTTTTAATAACTGAAGAAAAGCGTCTTCTTAAAATCTGTCTTTGTTCGGCTTTCACTCAATGTCAAGTCCAGTTCAATGTCTTCTTTATGGAAACCTGCTTCATGACTTGTTTTTGTCGGCGCAGACTGTTTGTGTGGGTGATACACTTGTCAAAGGAAGAATGTTTGTAAAGATAGCTGATAAAGAAATGTACTATAAGAACTATATATACATAAGAAGTATTAATCCGACTTCAGAAGCATTAAACGTTTAATATAAACCTTTAAAGTCCTTAAAAAAACTTGTTTCTTCAGCAAAATTAATGATTTTTTCATTATAAAGGAAACAGCAACATTTTTAAGTTTACAATTTTTTTTAACCTAAACCCTCTCTGATTTTCCTTATTAAAACTAGAACTACAATACAATCGTTTACACATTTTGTAATTGCCAGTGTGTATAATTGCGGCACGCAGCTGTCTCGCTAACATGACCGAAACGAATTTATGAAAACGAACATCACGTAAACGTACATTCAGTACGTTAAATCGATCACGGTCCCAAAACTGATTTTGGTAATATGTAGCTTAGACTAGATCTTTAACTAACAAAATCTCTTTCAAAATGAAAACCATTCCAAAGCTATATAAAAAGTAATTTATTGTATCTTGAAATTTTGAACACCGACATAATTTACGTAATCACAATCAAATTTTCAAATTTTAAATGCTGATCAATTCAAATCTTAAAGCTGATTACAGAGTAAAATTATTTTCAGAAGTACATAAAATATAAAATTACGATTTTTTAAAGATTTTAAAATTGCATCATTTAGCATGGGAGGATTTTCTGGGCTGAATTTGTCTAAGTTATTACCGAAATGGAATTTTACAATAAGTTTGAATCAAATTGGACACAAATGCGACACACTAGCGTCCTAAAACTGACACACGCACACACTGACACATACAACTTTGTTACCATCACTTTAAAAGTGTTCTAGAATTCATGATCTGTACCCATTTCATAATCCTAGATCCAACAGTTCATTTTCCAATGAAAATTTAAAAACCACGCCATGAGTGAAGTTGTACGTTAGTTATTGTACTGCATAATTTTGTGTTAATTGCGCTTTTATCACAAATGCACTTTTTAAATAAACTTTACTCGTTAAATTTCAAAACGCAACCTATAATGTAAATAATTTTTAAGATATTTAACTTTCACATCTAGTATGAACTGGTTGTTATAGTAATAATAATGAATAAAAGCAGTATAAATTCAATTTGTTATCTAGCGGCTCCCTACAAAATGCGATACTCTTATTGTTAATTTTAAAATTGTTGACGAGACAAATATTTTACTATAATTTTTAACAAAATTTTGAACAGTCATTAACACATAGTGTAATTTAGTTCACATTTAGCAAAACACAATAATCTTAACTTCGTTATTTCCTAACCAGAACATCAGGTGATACAGTAATAGCTTAAACATATTGACAGTTCAAAATTGGTTTTAACTTTTACGTTACATATATAACTTTAAAATCTGCAACAAACGATATGTGTTATTTGTTAAGAATATGAAAAACACGGGGAAACTCAAAATAAACCTCAATATTCATCAAAATTGTAATTCCTCGATTATGTTGCAAAGCCAACTATCAGTAGGAAACGATTGTTCCGCGATTCAGGAAGGATGTCCTTTATTTTTCAATTCTACCTCGTGGAGCGCTCGTAGATCATTCGGTGGGTTAGCGGGCAGTTTGGTAAAACGCAAACCTGCGCACAGGTTCTAATCTAGTTAGGCCTACTTCTGTTGACTGTTTCTGTACGTTACATTGGTCCTCCGTCTTTTTAGTCTTACTGGCATAACGTATAGACGTTGAACCAAGAAAAAAAAATCAATTATTAATATAATTTTATTCCGATAAACTTATAGGAAGAATTTGTTCAATAAAAATATAATAATTGTTGCAAAAGCAACCCCAAGCGATAATACACAAGTTCTTAGTAAATTATAGAACTTTCTAAAAAGGGAAGGAGTTCTGTAACAACAGAATAAACTCACTGCGTACTTGCCAGCTAGGAGCTGTTAAATAACGTCTTGGTCTAATACACTAGAAACATTATGCATTTGTTTAATTTCACTTTTCATATACTGTATTTATTACATGGAAAAGTATATAAAAAAGAACTTCATTAATATTTCAACCGAATAACTATTCAATCAATTGACTCAATACATAAAATCAGCTGCTTTTAACAAGCTAAGAGAATGTGAAACCAGCTGATCGGTTAATGCTAAAAACAAAAACTTGTAATTAAATCTTCTCACTTAAATTTTTTCGAAATTTAATTGCAAATATATATGCCTACTATAAACCTTTTAAAATTTAATGTGAAAATGTTAGCTCCACTTTTTGGCATTATTTATTATTAAAGTTTTTTAAGGCATCCTTTGAAAACTTTGTGTTCATCAATGTGCATACTTATTTATATAGAAATCAAAATACTTCAGAGATATAACCAAGGTTACATTTTTACGTACGTCACAACAAAACTAGAGAAAATTATGTAGGCTATCTGATTTTTTTCTTGTGTATTCGTGTAAAGTATTTCACTAGAGGTTGATTGAGTTAAATTAATTCCACTTAAGCTTTATATTCGCTCAAAAAAAGGTTTCGAAAATGTTGTACGAAAATTTCAACTTTCTAGGATTTATGGAAGCAAAATGGTTGCCAAAAAGATGTAGACTAGTAAATTTAACTTTGTTTTTTGCTCTGTACTAAAAATGTAGGCATTCCAGTTTCCTCCTTCCTTAATTGTTTTGGTCTACACGATGTAGTAGTGCGAATACCAGTTCTTCTCTTTTCCTCAACAAAGTATTGCGCTGTTTTTCACTATACTTCTCTTTTCCTGATCAAAGTATTGCGCTGTTTTTCACTATACTTCTCTTTTCCTGATCAAAGTATTGCGCTGTTTTTCACTATAGGCTACTTCTCTTTTCCTGATCAAAGTATTGCGCTGTTTTTCACTATACTTCTCTTTTCCTGATCAAAGTATTGCGCTGTTTTTCACTATACTTCTCTTTTCCTGATCAAAGTATTGCGCTGTTTTCACTATACTTCTCTTTTCCTGATCAAAGATTTGCGCTCTTTTTCATTTTTCCAATAACAAATCTTTCCATTTCGTTATTTAGTGTTTGTTTTGTAAACCAGGCCTACAGTCGGAAAGACAACCTGAAATTGTCTAACTGATTCTGCAAGGTTGTTAATACAATGACTCATGCACAATACTGTTTTTATTCAACTGTTAAAGCCATTAGGCAACCAGAAGTAACAATAAAATTGCATACAAAAGAATTAGGTTATAAAATTTTGTTTCATTGTAATTGTTGTTTAATAATTTGTTCTAAACCTTTTGGAGCAGTTCATAAGTACTTGTACTTTAGATGCATAGTAACTGGTTATTTTTGGCCGTCATTTTGTTTTCATAAATTTTGGAATTTTATAGTTTTAACAACATTTTTTTCAAAACCTTTGTTGTCTGTAAAATTTCACTGGAATCGGTAGATGAATGAACCGTGTTATAAAGAATCAAAAGCGGTAGCCATTACGTAGGACATTCTATGTCTTGATAAATGTATTATTTAGATTAAAACCACATGAAGAACAGTGATGTTAGTGAAACAGCTGACTTCATTGAACAGTCGGGCAATAGTATTGAATAAGTAAAATAGTTATTTCCTAATTTTAAGGTTATGTTTGTCACAGTTATTTCATGGTTGTATATATGAACTATTGCAGCTGAGAAGATTAAAAACACGCAGAAGTGTCCCCTGGTTACTAAGTTATAAGAAGTATAGCCTGTTGTTAGGTAGTCTAAAGAAATTATTAAAATGTGTAAAACAACATTTTTTTCTTCTTGTTTTTAAAGAAGTTATATTAACACAAATAACTAACAGTTATTGCAACATCCTTGAAGAACTGTTTATGACTTAGCTTTAAAGGAAGATTCGGCAAAATGTCTTACCTTTTAAAAGTAACTCCTCGCAATACACAGCACTGTTACCACTTCACAGTCACTATCACTGAGTACAGCAGTACAGTACGGTACTAGTGAAACTGAATCTACCAGAGTCTTCAAGACGGAGTGGGGAAGGTCGGGCACCTGCTCCACCCAACCCCCCTCTTATCCGCACCTTCTTATATCACTGCATATAGAAATCGAAAACTACATTCTTCAAATAATATTAAACTTAACTCAGTGCTTTGTCCTGGTTGACATGGCAAATAACAGTTCCACACGTAGCCTAAGCAGAGCTTACGATTCAATTTTACTTTGTCACTCTACTAAGTATATTTATTTTCGTAATATTGAAATAATCGATTATGATGAATCGATTAAAATGGTCGATTGTGATGGACGAGTTTCAGGTCCCCTGAGTCAAAAAAAGTGATTTAAAAAAAAATGTGTATGTGCGTGCGCGCGTGTGTGTATGACGATTCGATACAGAACGTATGAAGATTCGATTTTCAAAAATTAGGACGACTGTGATTTTTGTCTGTAGCTTCCAAGTCAGATTATTTATAGAAGTAGTTCAAAGTGCCAAGGTTTGAGTAGCTTTTTCAATATTTATTAAATTTTAAATATATTGGAGAAACAAGTTGAGTCCTTAATATGTACGATTTGTGTTTTGTTGAAAGAGTACGGACAAATTATGGAGGTCCACAGGGATCAGTACTGGGACCATTATTAAAATATATATACGTAATATATATTTTTAAAATCTGGTTTTTTAATATGTATTAGGCATGCCGATTTTAAAGTTAAAAGTGATATGAAATTAACAGACTTTGAGAAATATTCTAATAATCGAGGCATACAGTCATGTCGCCGAAGAACTTCGAAAAAACATGAAAAAGTTAAAAAAATTTAATATTCTCATAAAGAAAAACGATAATGAAATTAAAAAAATATGTAAAAATAAGACTTGTAACATCCGTCATTTTGTAATAGTTACAGAAAATAATACTTTAAATAATTTTTTTCAAGATATCATTCATTTGAAATATTTATAAAGTTATATTTTTTATCTTAATTAAAAAAATGTTATTCAAATTCAATGAAATTTTGAATAAATTAGCTATTTAATTTCGTTTAAAATAAGAACAGTAACCTGAAATCGGTCCATGTTACTTTCGTATATTTTTAGTGAATTTCCACTGAGCTGCAATCATGGTAATACCCAGACCCGAGACCTTAAAATGAGCTCCAATTCTAACCATTAGATAACATTTCGAGTGTTTGGGGTTCGTTATATATATATATATATATATATATATATATATATATATATATATATATATATGTGTGTGTGTGTGTGTGTGTGTGTGTGTGTGTGTGTGTGTGTGTGTGTGTGTGTGTGTGTGTGTGTGTGTTTTAGTATGTTTGTATTTCAGTCCGATTCGATTTTATTCAAACTTGGCACAAAAATCGACTGTGATAAATTAGCTTGGACAAGTTCCTTAACAGAAAAATTCGTTTAACATTTTTAAAATGCCGGTAATTTGAAATCTTAAAATAATCATAATTTTTTTGTCTTGAATATTTTGAAAATCTTATTTCACCGTCATAATCACCGATAAAAACTGAACAAATTAGTATTTTGAATTTTCAAAATCCGTTGAAAATAAAAAATTATATTGACTGTCGTTTTCGTATTTTCGATATAATTTAAAAGTTTGAAATGTTTGTATTTTTATGTAGATTGTAATGTTGATTATGATGGTGAAATGAGTAAAAAAAAACGGTATGCTTTTGGAAATTTGCTTACATCACGTCAGCGAGACAGCTGTGTGTCGAGATTATTATATTCCTATACCTTCTATCACGTTTTGGGGACGCTTGACTCTTACTTAATTAACACTGTTATTAAAGGAATGTGATAACTGCATATTGTTTAATAGGTATTTAAAAGTACTTAATATTTGCAGATCTGATGGACGAATTAAATAGCTTAATTTTATAAATTTCAAATCAACGTTTTTCGTAGGTATAAAAAAGTACCTTTCAAAGAAATTTTGTTTAATTATTATAAACAACCTCGTGTTAAGAGAATGTTACTTGTTTTTCTTGCTTTGCTTTAAGACACTCTAGACACTAAACGAGAACCAGCCTACGTTATTCTAAGAGAAAGTAAACGATTTACGCCATTTCGTTATATTCATAACATTTTGTAAATATATTGTAAAATGTTTACTTCTTCTTCTCAGTGAAAAAACTTGCAACCATTTACTTTTTCATTTGTACCACAACCAGATACAATCAAAAAACCAGGTAATAAGCAAAATGTCTCATAAACTTTCGGCTTATCTTCTTATTTTTTGCTGAAATTCTTTTCGTATATTAGATCTTGAATGAATGAAGTTCAGGGTAACTGCACTGCTACCTTTATAGATATATTTTGCCCCTTTGTATATTTCCGAAATGCGTAGTTATAACGCCTACTCCAGCCCTAGTCTCTTTATAAAGCTTATGATTTGAAGGGGATTCCATGTAACTCTCCCTTTTCTAATTGAGGTGCTTGCAGATGCTTGCTCTGCTGATTCCCATACAATTTTCTTTCTCTTGATCATTATCACGGAGGTTGGTCAGTTTTTTTTGTGCGGTGAGATTCCGCTCATTCTATTTTAATTTCTTCTCATGATGTTTACATGAGTAGCTAGTGAAATGAGGTTCGCCCGGATATCGCAGGGCTCCGTTTGATGCACCATTAGGCCGGTGTCATTCATTCCATTAGCACGGGTCGGTTTTATAGTTTAGAGTTAACCAAGCTATGTAGAGTAGTGAATGTGTTGTGTAGGGTGAGAGTAGCCAGAGGTACAGTGGGATCTGCCACTTACCTCAACTGCCTACGCCGAAATATTCAATATTAGTTTATTCAGTGATAAATGAAAGAAGTTAAAGGTGCAATCATAAAAATGAAAAAACTCGTCTACTATTTATTTATGACTTACTCTCAAATTTTAAATTTATTTTATTTCATATTAGCTACACTGACTTGCATTACGATTTGTATTTCTGAATAAAATTTGAATACAATCTGACGAACGATTTTGATAAATTTGGCGGTTTTTTCAATCTAGTGCTCCTAAACCGTATTTTTTATGGATATTGCGACCTTTTGCTTTGTAAGTAGTAATGGAGTACGTTTCAAAAACATTTTTAATTTTTTGTTTTGAGAAGTTAACAAAATGAGTCATGTGCAAACAGATACATGCTAAAATTCGAAAAATTTGTTTAGCCTTGAGAAGCTGCATAAAAAAGATGTGCAGATATCGATGTGAAAATACTTTTGTACACTCAGAGGACCTGAAAACGGATACATTAACAAAAATATCAAGATAGATTTTTCGCGTTTTTTCAATCCATAAATTTGAACATTCAGAAAATAAGAAATAATACTGGAAATATGTGTAGAGTTAACAGTATAGTAAACTGTATTAATATGAGCAATTAATATGTATAATAAACTTAAAAATGAGCAATTTGAGTCACCATCATGATTGATTTTGGTACAAATTGGTTTCCTTGGAAATTTCCGAAGTTTAAATCCTATTTCGCCATAGTAATTGACGTTAAAAGCTGCATACAATTTAAATTTAAAATTTCCTTAAAAATTTAAACGATAATTAACGCAAATATCAACGCTTATTAAGAAAACGCCACTATCAGAAAAATAAGTTTCATTTTTCAAGGAAGATTATCAGATTTTGTTATACGACGAAAAATATTTTGAGTGTAGCAAATTTTTTAATAGATTTTGAAGTATATAAACAAAACTATAATAAAAAATACATTGTAAGCAGTTGTTAAGTTAACGAATAACCTACGACTGTAATTTCGAAGTTCGCCTGCAATTGGATGTACCGAAACCCGCACGGCAAACAGCTGAGGCGGTATCTAACTGGAAGATCGGCACGGCCTTCGTGATTGTGTTTACATACATTAGGTATTCATCAGGTAAATCAGAGACGGTATAAAGGCTGGTTGCCAGAATTAGATAGTCCTTGCTACATTGGCCCTTAAGTATTTTTGTGTAAATAATGTTAATAAATATACACAACATAATTTTGAAAATACAAATAAAAATGTTAAATCGTTAGTTATTAACCAAACAAATAAATGACTAAATAAAACTTGTAAATTTTGGCTTGAACTGTTTAGAGATCTTGTACATTTTTAATCTAAAACATTATAACTAATTATGTTAATTAATATAAATATAACACATTTATAGTGAAATAATGTAGTGTAAATTGAAACGAAATTATTTATTTGTTTCAAAATAAATTATGATAACATTGTAAGAGAAACCTAGCCATACTGTAACCTTCATTTCCTATTAAACTTATTCAGCTTTTTTCAGAGGATTAACAACCCTCTGCAATTGTGAGTGTTTGCACAGCCATTCAGATCAAAGTGTGTTTCACCGGAATTTGAAATTAATCTGGCATACTCGGTTCAAATTGTTCGGCAAACTTCTTAACACTGTTTTAAACATATTCAGTGTTTCAGCGATTTAATTCCTTGCATGCAAGACTTTGGCAACTGCAATATCGTCTTTGATTATTGAAGATCTTCCTGATTTTTGTGTATCCTTTACGTAACTAATGGTTTCAAATTTATGCACAAGTTTTCTATAGTTTGCTAACCTTTATGGGTAGAAAAATGTCAAAATACTGCTGTATAGTTTCTGCCTAATAGCTTTGAATCTACCAGATACGTTTGTATTGGTAATAACATTGTAAATAAACAGAATTAAAAACAAGTTTAAATATTGTAAAAATCACAAGTAACATTTGTAAACTTTAAACTAATACAGAGAATAAAAAGTAAGTTTTAAACAAACTCACGGTCATAGCAACAATGCAACATATATTTACAGAAAAAATGCTCATTATTAAATCCCTAACGTTCCTGCATATAACAATGCATTTCATTTTATTATTGAACCAAAATTAACTATATAACCATTTTAAATTGTCATTTACTTTTGAAATACATGGTATATTGAAATAAACAGTCGGTATAGATTAAAATTTGGTAATAGCTACTTATTTATTGCATGAAGGTAAATTATGGTTATTGTAGGCTGTATATTCAACTGTACCCGGTAATGATAGCTTTGGTATTATCGTAAAATAGTCATAATTAATTATTCTTTTCTCTACCCTGCATGGAATCTAATCGCAGCATCTGATCTCAGGAATCCTGTAGCATTTAGACACGTTTTAGTTATATTACGTAATCCTATGTTGTTGGAAAAAAACTAAAGAACAATAGTTACAAGAGATTAGGTAGGCATCCTCTTTCACTCGAAAAATACAATTAATTGTAAAGTACGTATATTCTGTTACTGATCTGGATTATTTTCGTGTGCTACTGGAGACTGGAGAGACTGTTAAACGAGTTTCACATCAGATTGTATTACAATTTCACTTTTAGATTTCCTTATACTTTATAAATAAGATATTACAAAGCATTAATGAATTGTCGAACATTGTTTAGGCTATTTATTTACAAGAACGCGATCTTACGTTAGCTTGTGGACTCCAATTTTTGGTTTAGATTTCACAAAGTCTGTAAACATTTATAGTAATAAATAAACAAGTACAGTACAGTATATAGCCGGAAGGAAATAAACTAACCAAAGAAATTGTAAATACTCAAGAACCGTTTAATTTTTATTAAAAAAAATTTTGTATTTCAAATTCGTAACATTCACTTGAGATACGCATAATGAAGACATTTTAACAATCGATATTTATTTTTTTAATAAAAACTCTGATCCATTTATGTCTGATTAAAATTTGTTAATTGAAATATGACTGTAGTAAAGCTGGACATTGTTTATTGTTGAACTATTTGTTTGAAAGAAATGTCCAGTGAAAGTTCTGAAGAAGCCTCCAAGCTAGAGTGAAAGTAGGCCTATATCAGAGCACAAAAGTGCGACCATACGAGCTCGTCCGCAACTACATAGTAAGGAATTGTTTAGTCCTTATGAACAATGAGCGGTATAACTAATGCAGTTTAACAGTAAAATCAAATATAAATGGTGCAAATGCACATTATATTTGATTATTCCTCAAAAATCCGGTTCGAGCGCTACTGATGCGAAAATATGAAAATCATATTGAACACGATGATATTTGATAAATTATCAAATATATGATAAATATATTTGATAATCATCAATAATAATCATCAATATATAAATCATATATATGATAAATATCAAATATGATCGATAAATAAACCGATCCATTTAAAAAAATCGGTTTATCAGTTTTTGCTTAAATTTTAATCTTACATAAAGATTCTTAACTCAAAAAGTGTACGACATTTAAGATTTAAAAATATTAAGGTTAAAGAAGGAACAAAAGTATGCCAGACAGTGGTCAGGTTTACGTCTCTTATCAGTGATTACTCGTTAATTTTGGACTGAATAAATTGAAACAAAATAATGTAATTAAATGTTATTTTTTTAAATCAATTTGCTTTTGATACAGTATTTACAAAGATGTCAAAAATATTGTTGGCACATTCACTCATTGAAAATATTAATGATTCATTCCTTAATATTAATTAAAAATAAACAGAAAACACTAACACGTCTACAACAATTTATTAAAATAGTAACCACAACATTCGATCGTTTAATTAATATTTTATAAATAATAGTTATTGTTTATATTTCCTTTATAATACAAACTAAAGACATATTACTAAGTAGGACATCTCAAATTTGTCACATCGTTAATAAATTATCATGTTTTCATCTTTTCTCTAGTTTAAGAGAAAGAATATGTTCCTGCAGCTAAAACACCTAACCTTGACGGCCATTATTTGTTGTATAAAAGGCAAGCAAATTCCCTTAAAACTAGGAATAGTAAATTGTTTCCTTAAAATAATTTTGGAATTGTATATAATATAATACAAGGTCAAGTTAATTCTTATTATATTGGAAACGGAAATTTTCATTACATTTCACTACTAAAATAAAAATTGAATCTTAAGTAGTATAAATCACATAGGGCTGTTAGTTTTATTTTCAAAAATACAAGTTTCAAGCACATACAAGATTGATTTTTGTATATTAGATATTTTTGTGTAACATAAGCAGAGATAATTTTTCGATTGTGTTTTTTTAGGTTAACAAAATAGTTTTGATTTTTTTAATGCTCTCTACATAAAACCTTCTTTTAGTACCGTAATTACAAAAACGGTTGTGAAAATAATTAATTGTTATAAATACACAGAAATAGTTTTTAATCTACAAAAAACTAATCACACATTAATGAACTGTATACATAGCAATTATTTATTTTTATTGTTGTTTGTGCCGTGTAGCCTTATTCAGTCAATTGAATTCATAATTATAGAAACACGAGAATATTTTAAATGTATATTTATATTTTATAAATGTAGAGTACTATACAAACTACCTATATATTATAAACCTATCTTTACCTGTCAAGGTACACCAAGAATTTAAATTGTATACTGAAAATATTAGGTTTGATTTGAAAGTTTGCAAGTGTTACTTTTATATGCATTTAATTTTAGGCAAAAGAAAAATAATACTTATTACATATTAAAGAGTAAAGATGGCTTTTTTACTGTTTTAAAGTACCACAACTTTTATATTTCACCATAATAAATTATAAAATACTAATTAAGAATTAACATTTCATCATTAATGAATAAAATATAAATTCTAGGCTATTTATTGTTTAACATTTTTAACACATTCTCAAACATGGTTTGATTTCAAACTAACAAAATCTTACTCCAAACAAAATCTTGATTTGTTATTTCAAAAACAGATGATTTGTCACGCCTAATTTAGTACATTGTGATTTAGTACACTGTTACATTGTGATTTAAATTTATTTTTTTTAAAAAAACTTAAACAGATTTATCATTGAAACTTAATTTAAAATGTCTTTTAATTCTCTTCTGAAGGAGAAGGACTTGTAGTTCTTCCAGGTAATAGCAGTCCTGGCCTTCTGCCTGGCAGTCTTCTTCTTGCACCAATCAAAGGATTTGGTACTCTAGAGTTACTTTCCACAGGAGCTGAAGATTCTGTTGTCGAAGCTGTTGTAGGAATAGTTTCTGATACTTCGTCTTCTTCAGTTTTCTCTTCCTCAGGTTTTTCTTCAGGGGCTTCTGTTGATGGTTCAGCTGGTGCACCTGGACGGCGTCTGGGGAGAAGACCAGAAACAAGAGCTCTTCGATTTGTTGTAGTTCCTTGTGACAGTGGCTTTGGTGCTTTTCCAGTGACGTGCAGACGTGGACGGTTTCTTAGTCTTGTTAAAGCAGCACCAGGAGCTGGGGTTGTAGTTTCCTGATTTTGCTGAATAGGAATGAAGGAACATAAATATTAAAATTAATAACAAAAGCAATTATGTATGCACATGTATATATTAACAGTAGCTATATAGAACACTTACCTCAGCAGTTTCTGGTTGATCATTGTGTTCAGGAGATGCAGTGGTTGATGTTTCTTCAGCTGCAGGTGTTGCTGCTGTGGTTGATGTCACTCCGATTCTTCCTCTAGGGGAAATATTAATCCTTGGTCCAGGACGTAACGGACGAGCTGCTCCACCAATGTTTAAACGAGGTCTGTAAAGATTTATATTTAAAAATACTAAAAGAGTAATTTGTAATATTTTGTTTACAAATTTCAGATAATTTAATTGAATTCTGTGAAAAAATGAAAGTTTAGTGTACATAATTTGAAATATAATAAATAATATCGACTCAGGCAACCAAATATCTCAATAAAAATCTTAATATAATATTTTTTTTAAATTTTACTCATAATATTTTATAGATAAATATATTTTCTAGTTTATGCAATATTTTATAATATATCATTTTAAAAACTATTTAACAGTCAACAATATTGTTTAACAAACAGAAATAAAATAAAATTTCATAATACCATTTAAAAAAAAGTTAATTAGATTTATTTGTATAAAATACATTAATTAGAAATATTACACTTATCTACCTTGTTGGTCTGACAGTTGTTTTAGCTGCTGTACTTCCATCAGCTCCTGTTTCAGAGTCAGTAGCTGGTTCTGAGTCGATGATGAGACTTCTTCACTTACGGGAGCTGTAGTTGTCGTTACTCGACTTCCTCCACGTCTCCTCAGGTTATACCTTCAATTATTACGTAAAAATCCTTATTTTATTTCAAACGACTACATCTTCACGTTAACATTATTGGAAGTATGTAGTGTATTAACATCAGTTGCACATGTTATGCAATCTGTGTAATAAAACTTATTGTTTAATTAGTTTTTTTTAATAATTTTATTGTAGATAGTAGTTTTTCAAGTCTATTTCATGCTTTGTATCTAACTAACATTGATTGTAAATTTACTTTTGTACTCAATTAAACATATTTTTTTCTTAGAATTGTTATACATACTTACAAAAATAAAATTAACTTCCTGTGAGAAAAAACATATTAGAAGTTAATGAAGTTTTAAAATTTCCTTTTTAGAATAATCATGTTAGGGTTTACTATAATGTTAGGGCTTACTATAATGTTAGGGCTTACTATAATGTTAGGGCTTACTATCATGTTAGGGCTTACTATAATGTTAGGGCTTACTATCATGTTAGGGCTTACTATAATGTTAGGGCTTACTATAATGTTAGGGCTTACTATAATGTTAGGGCTTACTATAATGTTAGGGCTTACTATAATAGTTCATTATGGAATAATATTTGTTGATACTTTTTCTTTAAACTAATAAGCAAATAAAAAAATACAAAAGTAAAAAAAACTTTATGGCCACAAAATTTGGAAATTCTTTGATTAAATAGTTTATTTCAGTTTGTTTAAATAGTGATAGCAATTTTGATAAGCCTACCTGTCAGAGCCAAAGCTAGGCCTGCTAAATCCTGAAGTAGGACTGCTTGAGCTAGCGCTGGCGGAGGATTCTGTTGTGGAAGTAGTTGAATGGGCAGCTCTGTTAGTGTTACTCCTGTAGCGGGTCCTACCAGTTGATTTCGGAGTAGCTTCTGCACTGCCACTACTGCTGGAGGAATGATCGGGAGTTGGAGTTGTCTTAGATCGGCGTCCTCCAAAGCCTGGACTCTGTTTAAGAATAATAAATGTCATACATTTTTAAAAGTTAGTTATTTTCTAGTTTTACAAAGCAAAGTATAGTAGATTTTACTTTGACAATAAATATTGGAAATTTTTAATAAAACACTACTTATATGGAGTTGAACACTTTAACATATTTTGGTTAAAGTACCTAAATTCCTAATAAGTACAGTATAACATTTAATATACAAGTGGATAAAAAGTACGAAAGTGGCTTAATATTTTAAATGTCAGTGAAATATGAAGATAATTGCAAGTAAGAAACTTACTCGATTACAATATAATACCATTTATATTTATATTTATTTATAGAGTTGTGAATCTATATAAGTATTTTTTTATAATGAATAAAAAAATGTGTCTTAGATAGTTCTAACCTTTCTTTCTGTATCTGCTCTTAAGTTAGATGCTTTCATCTCAAGCCAAGGTGGAACAGTGTATGTCAAAGGTTGTGAGGAAAAGAGGGAGCTTAGCTTATATGTATGCAAACTATGGATACCTCTAGTTTTATTCTAGCTTTATCTATGTACACAGGGTTCTCTACTTGTAGAATTATGTAACCTCATAGAACCCCCAAACAGTGAATTGCAGCAGGATGTAGGGACATAGAAAAGAAAAAATGTCTGCTTTCTTTCTGTAGGACTACACAACGTTTTTAACACATATGAGAGCTCGCCACACAATACAAATAACCAAACTGTTTAATCCTGTGGGATAAATAAACAGTTCTATATTTTCTTGTACGATCAATGGTATATCCGTGTATTTTAATTATCCTCATTTTGCATTCGTTTGTAAATCGTTCTCATAGCTATTCTCTCCATTGTATTGAGCATATCCTCATGTTTATTTGTAAATGCCTAAATTTTGCTACCACATAAGGTCTTTCTTGAACATCCAACTTGCAAAGAAAGAAGAAAGAGATATGGGGAGTGGTTCAAACAGCTCAAATCAGTAAGGCCATCTAAAAACGTCTATTGAGAGCGCAAAGTTGCAAACCGAGAAGAAATGTCTTCTTTGGACATTTAAAGGAGCCTCCAATTAAACATAAAGACAGGTCGAAGATCTCCCAGGTATCAAACATTGGGGATGAAAAACACAAACGTATAGACTTAAGTGGCAAGGCTGTCGGAAACTGTACTCCAAGACTGGATGGTTATTAGCCAGGAACATTATACTAAAGAGAAATCTATTCAGGTTGGATAAAAATATTACAAATGCCAGCAAGAGGAAAAAGATGTTTTGGCTTCTAAGTCCTTGAGGACCTCCAACAGAATAAACTAGTCAGTGAACTTCTAAAACTGACTGAACATACCAGCCTAGAATCCAAGAGACAGTTAATATGGATCCTTTGATTGTAATGCAAGTGGCTACGAAACCCCACTACTTCTAAAGAGTCAGACAGTTCCTGTATGTCAGTAAGAGTTAAATTATAAGAAAATATATGAGTATACATTAATATTAAAGCTTATTGGGATTGGTCAAGATGATTAATTTGTTTTGTTTGTTATTTGTAATTTTATTTGTAACAACGAATACAATATATATTAATATTAAAGGACTAATATTTTGACTATGTATTAATGTCAACAGTTTAAATTTTAAGAATTTCGAAGTCATGCGTTTCGTAACCATATTAATGAAAACTATGAAAACCTATGTATCAAATTATTGCAGTTCAACTGTGACTTAAATGCTTATTTGTGGAGTTCCATACTTAGCACAATAAAAAGAAATTCATTTACAATCAGAATATCAAATATTTTATCTCAAACTGGATCATTTTTCCTGTTTTACTTATAAATACTTATATTTCAATACCCCATTAAATATTTTTTATACCACAAAGTTTGAATTTTCAAAAATATATTGCTAAGATTATTTAAAAATGTTTCAATATCCATTCTAAATTATATTTTAGTTACATATTGTGAGAATTAAATAAGAATATTCAGTCACTTAGTAGTAACACAAATTTGTCACTTTGTCAACTTCATGTGACGCCGGTATATTTAATTTGTTTGAAACAAAGAAAACCTGTAACCAAGTATTTGTCCCTTTATTTCAAAACCAAACAATATATCTTAGGAGAATTTTATTTTTGAGCTTCTAAAGTCACATTATTTTTCCTGCATGTAGACTTAACTAGGTATGCTTAACAAATCTTCCTATTTTATAATATTCAACTTACTGTATTACTTGTATAAAAAATTAATATCCTTGGTGTATAATTAAAGACGCCAATTATTGTCAGTTCTCATAACTATATGGGCCTACTAAATAATTTTAGCAAGGTAATAATTAGCTACATAATGTAACTAAATTTATTATTGAATGGAACTTATTTATATTGATGGCTTCTCTAGAATAACATGCAATTTATTATTGCAACTAGCCTATATATGTTACAATCCATAGGTACATATGATACAGTAGAAACAGTTTACCAGTATGGTAAACAAATATTGATATTAGGAGTTCAAGGCTTGAATAATTGAAACACTAAAAGTAAAATAATATAAATAAAAATGAATAAGTAAAGTTGCACACCTGCCCGTTAGCTCTATTTGGTTGGAATCTTGATTTCTTAGGTGGTTCTTCATCAGCAGATGCTTCAGTTGTTGTCGATGTACCTGAGGTCCTGAATCTATTTCTAGTTCCAATTCCGTTCCTATACCTGGTCTTCCCAGATGGTGGTGGTGGTGGTGGAGGTGGTTCTGTAGTGGTAGTTGTGGTGGTAGTTGTGGTTGTGGTAGTTGTAGTCGGGGTCGTGGTGGTTGTAGGCAGTTGAGTTGTGGTGATTTCAAGTTCAGTGGCGATTTCCTCATCAGAGTTGTTGGTCGTTGAAGCTTCGTCAGTCAATAAATTTGACTCTTCATTTTGTGTTTTCATTAAAAGAGCATATAAGTCCAAAGCAGCCTTGTCTGTCATTGTTGCTGAAATTCGTGATATTTTAATTAAATAAAATTATAGTCAAAATATAGTTTATTCAACTTATAAAGAATAAGCTATATTAATATAACAAAAATATAATCACATGTAATCAAATGCGATCTTTTGAGAAGTGTGCATTTCATATAATAATGTGAGTAACATTCTAATTCCAGATAAGAGTACTTATTTTAAATATCATTTTCATAGAGTTAGATTTTTTCCTGTTTTATTCTAAAATAATTTTCCTATTGCTTGATATGACTATTATTACTTTCATCAGTTAATTGTAAAAGTGGTAGAAATTTTTCAAAACACCCCTTAAACACTGATTCAACAATCCTTTGATAGAACAGTGGAAAAAAGATAGAAACTGATGCGACTACAGTAATTTTATAACCATTTGCTTCAAGTGAATTAAGAAGTGTGACAGAATTACGTGATTTGATGGGGAAAACAATGACTATTAACAGGACAGTATTCACAATTAGGCGTAGTTAGGCTTGTGCCCAGAGCACAAACTTTTCAGAGCCACAAACTGAAAAAAATAGTCAATAATAAAGAAAGAAAATAATTATAAAAAGTTTAAAAAATGAGGAAAAAAATAAAATAAGTAATACAACATTTTTTTAAAATAATGCAAAGATGCAGACCTTACAAAAATGTCTTTTTTACAATAAATTTCTTTTAATGCTGAAGATTATTGTGAGTTGGTTTCTCAGAAGTGTATCAAACATAATTGCAGTTGTAATATTTAAAAAAATGTCTGCATTATATTTATCTACCTGATATGTATGATGTAGTACCAGTATTTTCAGTTGTAGCATCAAGATCTACGTTATCCTGAGGTGCACTGATTGTAGTCTTTGCTACAGTTCTGAAGTCTTTTTCAGGCTGAACATATTCTTCCAGATCTGATTCTCTTGTATCCTGATATATTCTTGGTGTTTCTTGGTAGGGTGGGATAACAGCTACACTGAAGGTGTCTTCTGGTCCTGGACGTATTCTAGCTGGTCTTCCTTGACCTTTTATATAATTTTATTAAATTAGTTAAAGTGTGTCAGTTGGTTAAAATGTATGGTGATACAAATGGACTTTCTTAAAAGAACAAAAACAATTTAAAAGTAGAAGAAATAGAAGAGTATCAACATACGATAATATATGCAATCTAGAGATCTTAACTCTTCTACTGGGTTAAAGAGTGAGAAATATTTAACGCTAGTTAATTGTTTTTTTTTTTACTTTTCTAACATCATCAAAACTAAAAAAAAAAGTTAATTAAAAAATAATTAAATGGTAATAATAATAATAATAATAATAATAATAATAATAATAATAATAATAATAATAATAATAATAATAATAATAATAATAATAATAATAATAATAATAATAATAATAATAATAATAATAATAATAATAATAATAATAAGAAGAAGAAGAAGAAGAAGAAGAAGAAGAAGAAATAAATAAAAAAAGCCTGTATTATATTGAAGTGGTACATCAACTAAACTGATCTCAGAGGTTAGATCAAAGTACGAGTCTATATTAAGTCTATCATATCATTAACTGTTTTACTTTTTAAAATTATTGTACATGAACACAAAATATGTTGATAGAGAAAAATTAATTTTAAAATGCTTTCTACTAAATTTGTTAGTGATGTACACGTGTTGTTAGAAAAGCAGTAATATAAACATTTTTTGACACGGTTGATGACTAATAAAGAAAGTTTTATGTGGAAAGAACATAATTATTTCCACTCAAACTATAATGAAGAACTTTAATTTTTTTCTATTTTTGTTTTTTTTTTATAAGAAAATTGTACAATAATTAATTTTAAAAATTAGAAAATTAGAAACATAAAAGGATATGTCAATTAATGTAGAGTATAGAATTGCAATTTATTTTTTTCTGTAGGAAAGTCAGAGACCTTTCATAATAATTATAATATTAACAAACAAACAAGAACTATTAAAACATTGGTTTAGCCGTTAACTTATTTAGACATAAATGTAGATGTAAAACATTATCAATAATTCATGTTCGATTGATTATTATAATACATAATTACCTCTAGCAGAAGATTCAAAATTATCAGCTCCTTCTGTATATGTAGAGCTCTGGTCCCTGTCTGGAGCAACGTCACTCGAATGGGTTCTGAAGGAACTGCTGTCAACTAATTCCAGACTAGGTCTCCTTACACTTCCTAAGAATTTTAAATTATATGTTAAAGCTAAAGCATGGTATTTAAACATTACAATTTTATCAAAACAGTGCTATTAATTTCAAAGACAAAGTTAAAATCAGAACAATCTACAATAATTAAAACTGAGTAAACTTTTTTTCGTTGACTAGATAGTTTTCTTTAGTTATTTTATTATCTTACAAAACAAAAGAAACCACATTATCTTATAAGAATGTTTCTGTACAGTTTCAGAATGATTTACGTGACTTATAAAAATAGAATAATCTCTTCCTCAATTCTTAGGTTCTATAAGACATTTACTTTTTACATGAATGTCTTCTGGTGGAGGCAGCTATAATGAGTAGGTGATGGGTTTAGCAATCCCACTGTTACTCTAACTCATAGTACTCTCATTCATCTACTCAAGACACATATTCACTACTCTACATAACCTGGTTTACTCTTAAGTATAAAGTGACTCATGCCGATGAAGTGAATGACACAAGCCTAATACAGAGCACTGGGAGACTTGGCAATCTATAACCTACCTCATAAACCTACAAATTCATTTGTTCATTTATACATGAGTGTTTATCAGTAATGCTTCTCTAGAGCCTAAATGGTTAATTAAATAAATATTGTATAAAACGACAGTATCAGACCTAAACAATATGAAAAACCTTTTTATATTCTTCTTCTTTTCTGCTAGGATTATTATAACTATGTTCAGTATAATGATATGCCTTTCCTAGCTTCGTCAATTCTGCTTTCGTTGTCACGTTTCAGAGAACCTCCATCTTCAAAAACTCTATCTATACTCAGAGTATAGATAGAGTTTTTGAAGATGGAGGTTCTCCGAAACGCGTCAACAAAAGTAGAATTGACGAAGCTAGGGAAGGCAGATCATTATACTGAACATAGTAATATGAAAAAGTGTAATGGTTTTAGTCATATTTTTATTTTCAAAATGAAGAAAGAAATAGTTCATGAAAAATAAATTTGCTAAATGTACAGTACGTTTTAATAAAAAACAGTTATTTAGAAAACAGGTAACAGAAAGTAAATACTTACTGGTAAAATAATGGTGTACTAAACAAAACAGTATGGTGTACTAAATTTCAAAATATAACAAGAAAAACCAATTTTGAATTAAAAAATTAGAAATTGTAAGGCTAACTCTAGACACTGGTTTCCTCTGTTCAAGTTCAAAAGTTTAAAAAAAGGCAAGTAGGGCTAAATAATTTAAGCATAGCTAGTTAAAAAATGTAATTATTTAGTTTTTTTTATAATTATACCCTTAATATATAGTATAAATTTATTTTTGCCAAAAATAACACTGATTTTAAAACCATAATTCTTCCCAATTAACACAAAATTTACTCCTTTATCTCCTAGTGGTGAGTTTCATTACTAAAGCTATTAAGTAAAATTTGTATTATTTACCAGATTGCCCTCTTATCCTTGTGATTGGTGTATCAGTCAATGGTGCTTGTGTTGTAACAGGGTTGGAGTTATGGTTAGACCGTGAGCGTGGAGGGAATCTGGTATTGGCTGGAAGCCGTTCTTCAGCTACCGTTGGTTCCAATGGTACAGACTCAGGCTGAGAAGCTTCAGGTTGTATTTGTCTTCCTCTGAATCTAAACCAAACATATTTAATCAAACATTTTTAAGTAGAATCATGTTGTGTCTTATGTACTAACACTTTTCATTAGGGAGTTCAACATTTACAAAACTATGTAAAATAAGGTATAATCAGAAACAAATGTTAAAATGACTGAGAAACTAGCAGTAGTAGCAAAGTATTGTACAATAGTTGACAGAATGAGGGTAACTTAATATTCTTAATTCATATTTTAATAATTTATGCTAAATTTTACTGTTATTGCTATTGTAAAAGTAAAATAAATGCAGTGACAATAGATAAAAGAAGTATTTGACTACTAATATTGAAATAAAAGTCAATATGCATAAACTGGCACAATTACAGGTCCATCTCCACAAGTATGTGAGGAAGTATAACTTAAGTTCATCTTTCTTTGAAGGCATTACATAAGTTCTTGTCTAATTTTACATTTCAATTATTTTAATTTTGGTTACTTATACTCACTTTAAAATAATAATATTCATAAATTGTATAACATTATTTTTATTAATTCAAATAATATTTGATTATAAAAGTTACAGACTATTAAAGTACCTTGAACCTCCACGTGTTTGTGGAGGTAAGACTTCATTACTGCCAGGTTCTGGAGTAGTTACATCGTAACTTACATCAGGTGTAGCAGCAGGTCGTGCTCTTTCAATAGTTGTATATCTGTGGAAATTAATTTCAAATATTTAATTTTAAAAATTCATATTTTTATTCAATCATTAATAATACTTAAATTTAATTTTTTAAAATTTTAATTGATCATTTTTAAATCTTTAGCTCAACCATAGTATTTGCTATGGTTATCTACAAAATAAACAGGCAGTTATCGATTCTGGCCATCTAATGGAAGAAATATAAATGAGAAATGTTTACAGACAAGGTGCAAATTTTATTTTATTTTTAATCCTACTGGTTACAAAAGATAATTATAAAATGAAATATAAGTTTAATTAATTATTAAAGAAAATTATTACATATAAATAAGATGTGATCATTATATTTACTTGAAAAGAGCAATTTTCAATTAAATCTAGTAACATCTTATTTTCTTAATCATCAAAATATAAACTACTACTATAAAAATATTTGTTGTTGACATAATAATAAATTATGCTCTTGATAAACACATTGTATACCTTGATAAAACTAGTTAGTGTTGAGGTAACTATATAGTTCTGTGGTTTAAGTCTTTACTATATGCCAGTTAGACTAATAATAACAATCAACCTAATATTTAAAAAAACCAAAGGTAGTTACTAGATTCAAACCCGGATACAGGTCCAAGGTCTAGAAAACTGCCTGACTGAGCAATAACTGAGCACTCCCTATATTGTAGGATATCAACTATGGTTTATACGCACAATGTACAAGGGTTTAGAATCTTTTTAAATTAATAAATCTGATGAAAAGACTATCAACTTATGTTAAACTTTAGTTTTATTTGTTACGTAGAACATCAATCAATCACTACTGGGTAGTCATATAATAGCATTTAACTGATAAAGTATAACAGTTTGATATATTTCTTGTGGTTGTCAACTTAAAACTGATATTTTAAAAGTTTCTAAAACAAATTTTATAAAACCAATTAAATCAAGTTATGCTCGTTTAAATTCAAATGTTTTTTTTCATCAAACTGTGTAATATTTAGCACTGTAAAAGTAATCACAACATTAATAGACCAATTTTCGTTTATAAAAAGCCATTTTGTGTGTTTATCCAAATTTAACAAAGCAGTGACAACAGAAAACTGCAGTACCTGCTTTATAAAATTCATTGAGGATTTACTATACACATAAAATTATTTAAGAACTAAATATTGGTAATTTTTATTTAGTTATCAAAAACAAAATTTGTCTTAAATTTAGGAACACATTATTTTAGACAAAATAATAAATAATCCTAGTAAATATTTTAATTTGTATTATTGTTATTATTTTTCTTACTAATTTTATGTTTTACCTATTTTTGCCATTTCCTCGAACAACTGGTATTTCTTCTTCTACGACTGGTGCTGGTTGACGTCCTCTAGTTCTGACAGTATTTGCAATGGCTTCAGTAGTGGTAGGTCTGGCTGTGGGTTGTGGACGGGATGTTGTGGGTGACTGTACAGCTGGGCCGTCATGTGAGTTGGACTGTTTTCCCGGTTTACCAGCGTCCTCATCTTCATCATAGTAATAGTAAACATATTCATACTCATAGTCTTGCCCATTAGGTCCTTTCTTGACATTTATACGAGAATTTTGTGATGTACCTGATGGTGCCAAGGGCTTATCAGAGAGAGGTGAATCTATAAAGTCGAAAGTACCTTCGTCTGTAAGTTTCCTCTTTTCGTTTGGTTTGTTGACGGGGATGACATCGTAGGGCTGTACTATAGCAACCAAAGATGAAATTTCGGTTCCTTTGGTGGTGCTGAAATAAAAACATTGAGAATTACAATACAGAAATAATAAAACAATTTTATACGAGTAGTTATATTTTCTTTTTAAACTTTACTTGGAAATATCAATATTACACATGAAATAATACTTTAACGTCATATATAGTGTGAACTATGTGAGCCAAGTAATGTAATGAAGAAAAAGTATAAGACTGGTTAGGATATGAGCAAGTGCTTATTGTATGAATGTGGCTTTGTTGAGACTTCATTCTTGATTTATAACCATTTCATACACCTTACTGCCTTAAATGCTTTAAAATCTGTCTGTAGTGACTGGAAGTACATTTATTTTTAAAAAAGCAACAAACATCATATGCTTTACGATTCATACAGACACCTTGAAATTACCTTCATTTACATATCAACTTAAAAAAAACATATTTTAACATGTAATAGTCTAAATATCGTCAAGCATATCGTCATGGGTGACAAGGAATAAAGCAAGTTAAAAAGTGGTTGAAAACAAATTACAGAAACTTTCTCACAACCAACTTTATGTGTTTGTGTGTGTGTGTGTGTGTGTGTGTGTGTGTGTGTGTGTGCGATCAACTTTTTCAAGATATCAAGATATCAAAGATTTTAAATCACATGTTATGACATACCATATTTATGGAAACTTCATATTACATAATATTGTTGGATGTGATTTATAAAAAGTTTTAATGTGCGTTGATTATATATTTAATAAACATGTTTGTTTTGGGGAAAAAAGAAATAATTTTCTGTTTTTAATGCGAAAGTTTTCCTAAAAATTGTCAGTTTTCTTAATCTAGTATATATATATATATATTATATTTATTTTGGTGTTTAACGTCCGACTATTGTGCACACTTGGGCTAATGCAGACGATGGGATGATTTATAGCTTATGAAAATGCCAAGCACTGGCCGGGAATCGAACCCTGGTCCTCAGGGTGAAAGCCCAGTACGCCATCAACTAGGCCACCGAGGCGGCTATATATAGTTAAAAATGTGTTTATAATATTTTTATTTAGTAGTTAACTAGAGACATTTCTTGATTATTTGAGTTTTTAAAACAAATTAAAACTCTTACATACAAGTTTAGTTATATAACAAACTTTGTTGTGGTTCCCAAGCTTTACCTCAAATGTTTCTGCTTGGGAACAGTCATCTCAACGTCTTCCAGAATATCTGGTAATTTGACTCCCGAATCCCCATCCAGCTCCAGCTGGACTCTGTGCAAAGTTGGCTTCGTTTGCTTAACTTCTGTGCGCTCGACTTTTTTTATTGGAGAAGAAGATTCAGCCTTCTTTGCCTGCAAGAAATAATATGATGCAAACATTTGAAATAGCCTAATTATTAAAAAAAGAAAAAGTAAAGTTTGAGTTTATATTATGTAAAATTTCCTTTTTGTATGTTGCCTTTAAATGTACATATTGCTGAAAACGTACCTGTGCAATCAATTTTGTATAAACAAATGTATAATTTGTTTGTGTATTAAGCATACTTTTGTAATTTTGTATAATGTTTTGTGTCTCACTATGCTTTCCACTTTTATTGATATTATTTTTAATAAAGGGCATTTCTAGTTTATGTGTTCAATTGTTATTAGCAAATTGTTATACATTGCACGCAATTTGCAAAATTTTTATAAAATTATTCAATTTCTGTTGTTTTATCTTTGTAACAAATAAAATAAAACATTGTATGTAACAGAGTTGCTGAGATTATGAATAGTTAAAATGGGTCCCTGCATATTGTTTACTGTTTACTGTTGTTAATAATATGTAAAAAATAATACGTAGATGGTGCATTTTAAAACTAATAAAAGATGGTAACATATTTTCTTTTACAGTAACTGTTTAGAAATCAGTTATTCAAAACAAGTATAAAATTTGTTTACCAAGATTATTTCTTCTTCAATATCAGCTGCGTGAACATCACCCACAACTCCAGTTTGTCCTTCAGTTTCAACTACAGCATGCACTGAATCTAAATTTAAAAAGAGTCCATTAATTTTTGTAATGATTTATTGAACATGTAAGTGACTAAAACAATGATATACTTTCAAACAAAGTTTTGATTCAAATGTATGTATAAAACCATATAATGCGTTAGTCATATTGTGCTTTTAAAATATTGTTATATTGATTTGTTAGGTTGAAAAATATATTGTTAGTTACAAAACAACATTACAGAATGCTATTAATTCCCAATGAAGAAAAAAATTCAAAAACAAAAAATTCTGTCCACTTTTAATATAAATTTTTAACTAAAAACTAAAATTTTATTGTATATCCCATGTTTCAACATTTTACTCTTTATTTGATTTCTTGAAGGAAAACATTTTCTTGCCTACAATACGTCATAACTTTCAAGGAGAGGTCAAAGCAAAGCTAGAGAGATCTGTGGGTGTGGCTGATGGATGTTCAACTACAATAGGTGTGACAGAAGGCGTTGTACACAATAGAGGGATTACATTTTATGTAAGAAGTTAAATGGCCTGCCTCTGGTTTACGTCATAGTGAAGGAAATTTAAATATTTAGTCTTTAATTACAAAATCCTACTACTAATCATGTATTTTTCTAGTACTGAAGCAAAATTTAATTGGGTATTTCTTAAATGATAATTTAATTAAAAATGTTTGATGATTATCTAATGACTATGTAACTTTAGTTGATTAACTTAAAACACATTGTTGCTTTTAGATATTTAAACTGTAAAGCTCATTGTTTATAAGAAAAACATTAATTAAAATATTTTTTCTTAAGACCAATACTAAGTTCAAACATTGCATAATGTACAGTTTTAATAAGTACCTTTCATTTGCTTTCTAAAAAAATATATTTTGTTTTATAAAATCATTGTTCCTTCGGTTCTTTACAAGTTTCTATTATTTAATACTTCCTGAACACAGATATTTCAGCCATTACCTATCTTTCTACCTCTGTTGTAAAAGTCAGTCACTGCCATTTGGATGGGACACTTTGCCTAGAGAAGAGGCAAAATCCTCTTAGCCTTACCTGGAGGACTAAAAACCCATACCTAAATCTTTGTTAACTTTTTTCTTCTGACAAATATGGGGAGGACATCCAGGCTTTACACAGACATTGCAGCGGCTCCGTATCCCTACAAATTCTTCTTCCAACAATAAGTACTCCGTTTCTGAAAACAAGTTTGTCAAGTCAAGTCTTGTTCATCTACTTAATCATTCACCAAGCAAGCAACAGGTTTAGCGAAGCGAGTAGTCAAGTCGAATGCAGAAAAAGTATTGCAGAGTTTGTCACCAAAAGCATCACTAGAAGACTAATAGGCTCGGGTATAGAAGACAACACTGCAGAACCGAACAATAAAATTGCCCAGAGGTATTGTTGAAAATACCTTCGTCATTAAAATATTTTAACACATGTAATAATGAAATAAGTTACTTTAAATTTGTAAAAAGACCATCAACAGCTATCAAAAGAAATGTAGTATTTTAACATTAAAAAGATATTAATTAAATAATTTATTTAAATAAAATGAAATTATGAAAATTCATACAAAATGAAGTCCTATGTAGTACAAAAATTACAATAATTTGTTAATAACTTTGTGATATTTATGAGTAAAACAAGAACAAAAAGGAAAATGTTATTCTGACTAAATATTACATTATATGAATGACTGACTTTCCTCAGATCAAAATTTCTTCACATATCCAAAGATACTAAAATGAATTTGAAATATTTTATTTTAGTAAGAGTTATGGCGTAAGAAATGCAAATTTACCATATTTTTAAATTATTCTTTGAAAGAAGTCATTAAGAGAAACTGTAAATTAATACAAATTTGTGAAACCAATTTTTGATTTGGTATTATTGTAGATGTTATACTATCAGTTTTTATTAAAGAGTTTTAACCTTGGTCATGCTCTGCCTGCCTAGTGTCCCGTACTTTCTGGTTACCGTTACCAGAGACCACTTTGATCACTTTGGCATCTTTCACAGGAGCTCCTTGAGGTCTCAGCACTTTGTGTGATGTAACGAACTCAGAAGTCGTCTGAGACTTGGTCGGGCGTCTCTTTGATGGTATCTGATGTGCAGTTTCAAATTCTGTAAATAAATTGTATTTGATATCAGAAGTGTTACTATATAAGCCCAGGTATAAAATAATTTCAGTGATCATTTACTAGTTAAATTAAAACAATTTGTTTTGTTTTTTTTTGTTACCGCATTGATTTCTATCATAACCAATACTCTACTAATTCTCAGGTACTGAAATCAAAATACTGAATTACCTGAATATGATGCATCAACTGCATCAACAGTTTTGTCACAGGATATAGAATTACTTTATGGGACAGAACAACTACTTTCGGAATTAGTGGTTTTTATTTTTTTAAAGACAAAATGGAACAATCATGTTAACTTTAGAAAGTATAATGAAATACTAACATATTTAATGTCCCCAGAATCAATTTATCCATAAATCCACTTTCCAAGGATTTATTTTTAACAAATAAAGCCAATCTCATAGTGTTCGGTAAGAATTGCTCACTTAAGAAATGAAGTTTTGCGAATGAAATTATTTCTCATTTTGGTGAAGCTTCTTGGTCACCTAATCACCTGATTTGTCAGTTTCTATTTCTTGTGATTGGTTTTAAAAGATAGGGTAATTGTAGCGCACCCAGAAAAATAAATACACTTAAAATATAACATTGCAATACTGTTGTGAATTATTTAAAATGCGGTTGAAATTACATAAATTCATGAAACTGAGTATATGGTGGTAGATATTTTTTTAAAATATAATAACAAACATATTTTTACTTGTAATAAATAATTAGAAACATTCCCCCTTAATATGTAATTTTATTTTCAATAAAAAATTTTACTAAAAATATTGTTACAATAGGTCAAAAAAAATGTAAGGTGTGAATAACAATGCCAGTAACTAAGTCTGATAAAGTAAACTGATATGAACATTTACAATAAAAAACAATGACTTGGAAGCATTACTTACCAGATTTTGAAGGTTTGGTATCAGAATTAGTGCCATGGATGTTGACGAATTCCTCACCAGGACGTGGCTCTGTGATGATTTCTACGTCTTTCTTCACAAGTCCTGCTTCAGATTGTACAAAGCAAATGGCTGCCACAAATATCAGCCATTTTATACTCTCCATTATCACACCTGCAAAAAAAAGATTTTAAAACAATTGGTATTAATTTTATAATTATTTTGTCAATAACTTAATAACTTAACATAATAAATAACTATTAATATTGTTTTCAGTGTTAATAATAAGCAGTTTTTAACACAATGAAAAGAAATTGATTAGTTTTAGGGCGTACCTTACATAAAATTGGCAAAAAATAAGTGTAATTCAATACTATAATGTAAGCATAACATAATTATAAGTTATAATGTATGGAGTTCATAACTAAAGAACATTTTTAACATCCTTACATTGATTTTTTAAGCTAAGATTGTGAAGCTTTTCCCTGCCTTCAATAAGCGTGTAAAAGTAGTAGTGTAATGTATAGCCTACGTGAAACATTTCTGGGAATAGCTTTTTCCAGCATATTGTTCACAATCTGTTATATGCTATTACTATTCAGTAAAATCTAATATTGTTTTATAAAGGAAAACATAATAAAATCTTGAATTTTGATTTGTATTAACTTGAAATTTCCTCCACACTTGTATATCCATAGTGTTCAAATATAACCATTGCATATACGTTTGTGATGCAGAGACAAGCTCATCAGCTGGTGTGCTAGAGTGCTGTGGTGTAGTGGACTAAGCAGAGGGGGGGGCCAAAGAGTCTATGACTAAAATTCAGTTGCTGGCCTGCCTGTGTATTACTGGCTCTATGAACACGGCACCAATGGCGGCTATGTAGATTGGGTTTGCCCCATTGACCTTTATGTCATGGGAGATGCACATAAGGCAGCACTTAGACAACAGGTAAGTGGTGTCTGGCTACCCTCAACTTTGGGGCATGTTAGAATCACAGAAAATCTGATTCTAATGATGGCGATTAGTTGGATGGTCAAATGACACATGGTTTCTAGACCCTTTGAAGTCAAGTTGACGTTTGAGGGTGGAGATCGTGTGTGGAGTAAATCTGGAAACAGTATGGTGTACAGATGGTTCCAAGACAAAGACAATCTGATTCTAATGATGGGGATTAGTTGGATGGTCAAATGACACATGGTTTCTAGACCCTTTGAAGTCAAGTTGACGTTTAAGGGTGGAGATCGTGTGTTGAGTAAATCTGGAAACAGTATGGTGTACACATGGTTCCAAGACAAAGAAAATATGATTTTAATGATGGGGATTAGTTGGATGGTCAAATGACACATGGTTTCTAGACCCTTTGAAGTCAAGTTGACGTTTAAGGGTGGAGATCGTGTGTTGAGTAAATCTGGAAACAGTATGGTGTACACATGGTTCCAAGACAAAGACAATCTGATTCTAATGATGGGGATTAGTTGGATGGTCAAATGACACATGGTTTCTAGACCCTTTGAAGTCAAGTTGACGTTTAAGGGTGGAGATCGTGTGTTGAGTAAATCTGGAAACAGTATGGTGTACACATGGTTCCAAGACAAAGACAATCTGATTCTAATGATGGGGATTAGTTGGATGGTCAAATGACACATGGTTTCTAGACCCTTTGAAGTCAAGTTGACGTTTGAGGGTGGAGATCGTGTGTTGAGTAAATCTGAAAACAGTATGGTGTACAGATGGCTCCAAGACAGAGACTGGCACAGGTGTTAGGGTGTACTGTCTGAGACCAAAGGCAAAGGAAGCTGTTGTTCTGGAACAGTATGCAACAGTAATGACCATTAATGATTGTGTTCAGAAGCATTTGAAACAGGCCTTCATGAAGGCTCGCATTCAAATTTATACTGAAAGTCAGGCAGAAATCAAATCCCTTGTGGGTCCTATAATTCGTCTAAAATGGTCTGGGAGTGTCATTAGAAACTCAATGCTCTATCCTTGGGAAATGAGGTTATTTCACAATTGGTTCTGGGGCATAACGGGGTTGAGGGTAATGAGGAGGCAGATCTACTTCCTGGACTGGGATCTACATCTGTGTATTGCTCCTGAGCCGGCTTTAGGAATTTCTCTAATCTTGACCAGTTCTGCTATTAATAGGTGAATTAATAAGCAAGACCAGGCAAGATGGGATAATCTGCATGAACATTCCCATAGTAAGCACCTCTTAAGCAAGGTTCCATATGGAGGGTTTAAAGGAATGGCAGCCATCTTGAGCAGAGCACATCTCAGGAAAATCATGGGGTTCATTACAGGGCACTGTGTGTAGCCTACATGAACAGGATTGGTATGTGCTATGGAGAACCCATGTGTATTGTGCAGGACACATAATTAATGTTGTTTAGGTTCTTGCTAGTAGTAAGCTAGAAGTTTTTGGTTTCCAGGACTTAGAGATCTTCAGCAGAGTGAGCTGGTCAGTATTGTTGGAACTTACTAAGGACATCAATCTGCTGAAGAGATTTAGTTTCACAATAGCTCTGTTGACTGCAGTGCCTGAGGTTGTATTATCCCTTCCTCTAGTTTGAATCTAATCCAGTCTACTGAACTGTGTTACATAATGCATACAGGGTAAATATAGTGTACTATTATGTACTAGTTACATTATATTTTTTGTAACAATAGGAAATTGTATACTGCATATTTATGTGCAAGAAGAGGAAAGAGAAATAAATGAATTTATTGATTTTGGGTTCAATAATTATTACGTGAAAGTTATTTTAAATGTATTACTTTTATAATTTTTGTAAGTATTTAGGTTTTTTAAAGTTTTACACTGACATATTTTTATACTTGTACATCCAAAAACTTTGAATCTATCCAATTTTTATAAAACATCAGTACGACAGAAATATAGTCAACAACTACTTCCTAAACAAATTAATTACAGCAGATAAGAACAATTACACAGAAACAAACATATGCAATCGATTGTGAGTACATTCGTACACTGCAACTTTGAGCTCATTCAGAAGTCAACTACTCCGGAATGTAAGGCCAGAGAAGCTGCAGCTATGTAAATTCCGTACTAAGAAAGTAAAATGAATTGTATTGGTTATTTTTTAACGCAAGCCATAAATGTCAACAAGACTTTCTACTATCTGTAAGCCACAGACACCTTGAGGAGTGCTGATTCATGTACATCCTTAGCTTTTTACTTTCACTAAATCAGTTGTGGCTGCATGCTTAATTTTTAATAATTAGTAATGCTTAATTATTTTTAATTGAACAAGCTAAACGCGTTTTTAGTTTTAGCTTGACTATTGACATTTGCCTTTATTTGTGTGTGTGTGTGTGTGTGTGTGTGTGTGTGTGTGTGTGTGTGTGTGTGTGTGTGTGTGTGTGTGTGTGTGTGTGCGTGTGGGTGTGTGCGTGTGTTGTTTCATATTTGAAGGAATTATTCTTTACTGTTTATAAATAATGGAATGGCGTCATTGGTCTTTTTAATGTATATTTAATTGTTGTTTTTGAGTACATTTCCTATGTTGAAAAATTGGAAATAAAAACAGACGAGAACAAAATAAAAGCTATATTTTTTGTATAAAATTGAATAAATGAGATACAATATACGAGTATTAGCGAGTTCAGCTAGCTTCTAACTAATTGTTGAATCTCCCTTGGAACTTCAACTTCTCTCATCAATACGATATACCACTTGTTTATTTGCAATATTGTTACACAATAATCCAGTTTTGATTGAAAATTAATTAGGTTTATCGGATTGGTGGTATCGTTCACATAAGGTAAAACTCATATATACCACCATTCGTACGGTGAAATGGTCATTTTATAAGGTATACGTATGTATAATATATTCAATAGATATTTCTTCTCTGTTATTAACGTGACTGATACAGTTCAACAATTGACCATTTGAACTACATCCGTTTCCGCAAACGTTTCAACACTGTTATTGACTCTGAAAAGTATTAACTAGAATATATTGCCTGAACTAAGTATTAAAATTGTAAAAAAACAAATTTTAGAAGTTAGGATAAATTTATGTTACTACATTAGGCTGAAGGTTATGTTTAGGCTACAATAATTTAGGCATGTTTTTTATAAATTATTTATAAAGAAAAACCTCTTTCTTTCTGCATAAATTGAAACCTTCTAACACGAAATAAATGTTAAACTTCAAACGACATTCAAACGCTATTTCAATTGTAGGTCATAAAAAAATTAAATACAAAAATTAATTTGTAATATAGAACGAATTTTCTTAAAAATAAAGCTCTATTATATTTTTATAAGCTAGTCTTCATTGAGGAGGCAGACATGTCGTGACTGAAGAACTATGAAAATTTTCTAGTTAGAATATTAAAAAAAAACAACTATTAAACCTTCTTCTAAACTTTTTAGAAAAAGTTATAAAATCTGTATAAATTAGCATTTTAAATTTTAACTCGTTTTCAAAGAAAAAATAAAATTAGCCGTCGAGTTTATTTTTGTAATTACAATTTAAAAATATTAATTTGTGCATAGTTTAACGCTTATTACAAGTTTTTCAGATTTACGTAAACCAGAATTTTTTTAAATGTAAGAAACAAATTAAGAAAGTTTAAAAATTTTTAATGGTTCACTATCTTGAAATGGTTTTGTTTGGTAACGATCTTCTACTAGCTATGCATTTATGATCCAAGTTTGATATACGCGTATAGAAATTTCCATTTAAGTGATGTTATTTAATATTGCAAATTTTTGGAAATGTTTTCTATCGTGTTATCGAGACAGCAGCTTGCGAAGATTATTTTTTGTATTAGCTGAAACGCGTTGTACACGAACTGTCCAACCAAACCTAATAAATATTATCTTGCTTATTTATTATTATTTATAACCCATTATTATTATTTATTTATTTATTATTTATTTAATGTTAATTATAATAACAAGTAATTATAATACTGTTTATTATTATTTATATTTAAACTATTATTCTTATAAACACAAATTAAAGTAAATAATTTTTCTGTTATTTTTATGCAATCAAATTTTTAGTAAAATCCGTTATAAAAAAATTTAATTTCAACCATTATTGCGTTCCATAGTTGATATTATTAAATCTTGAAAGGACCAGTTCAAACGTTCATTCGCCTAAAGTCATATTGTAATTAGGCGCAATTTAGAGATATTTGCAATTGCCTACAGTTATTATTTTTTAAATATACCAGTTTATCAGAAAAAATCAGCAATAAATAATTAACAAGACTTCCTGAATCGTAAATGATTTAAACAAGATATTCGCAGACTTCCTTGACAAATGCAACCGCCTCAGTCTGGTAATTAGATACTTTACGGTAAATACCAGTTGTTTACCTTCAATACAAAGGAAAAGTATTTAGTGTTTTATTGCCTGTTTGTTGAGTGCAATAAAAAAACGCTAAGAATATGGTGGCGCCAAAAAATAACAACCCAAATGCTTATTTATTGCTTATGGCGAGAGCAAGTCCTTTCAACAACAAACTATAACAATTTATAAACTATTTATATGAACTATACTGTAGGTACACTTCTTTTACGTAACTTCTGAACGTACCTAGTTGAGCTAATAGCTTGGTTTTTCTTGTTCTACTTACGAAACGATTATAAGCGAACTATTGTTGCAAAATGAGGTATTGGCATGGCAATCGTGGTAAGTTTCAGACCCAGAACCTTGAAATGAGCACCGGTCCTAACATTTAGATAAATTTTGAGAGATTTAAGGGATTGTTGATAGTTATATTTTAGTAGTTAAAAGAACAGTATACCTCGCAGTATATTCGTAATTAATATACAGAGTGCTCCACTACAGCGCTCAATAACGTTTCTGCCAATTTAACCGTTAACCGTAATATTTACGAAAAATGTGATTGGATCATGTTTACTGTAAATTTTATGATTTTTCTCCTTGATGCAGACGAAATTATGATAGGTTTTGTCGTTCAGCCAGTACTACAGAAAATAACCAGAAACTAAACTCAAAAAATTGAATCAGAGCCTGCCATCTTGAAATAGAAGTGAATGGTGAAAAATCTGACATATATGTCTTTTGAGCTTTATACAAGGTACCTCAGTAACAATTTTTTTTTAACAATCGGTCAGTGCGTTTGATCAAAGCTGCGTACACTCATTATTGTAAATCAAAGACCGCCATCTTGAAACAGAAACGAATGGAAACAAAATTTTACACATACGTTCGGGTTTCATACAAGTTACCTTCTTACCAAATTTTTGAAAATCAATCAATGCAATGTTTCGCCAGAACTGCGTAAAAACAAACAAACACATGAGCCAAATGCCGAACAGTCTAGTTAAATCATAGATCTCGTTTCTTTCGGTCAATTAAAAAGTTGAATTTAACGGCCGTCTGACTTCATTTTTGTATTCTCATTGTAATTTGAAAGTTTACTAAATGCAGATTTTAATGCTGACTATGATGGTGTATTCAGAATTCAAAAAAAAAGGATAAGATAAAAAAATATATTTAGGAATTCTCTTTCATTACGTCAACAAGACAGCTGCGTGCCGCGATTTAATTTAATTTTGTACCGTAAACTACAATTTTTTTACATTTATTTAATAATTTTAACTAACTGATATTTGTTTATGTATAAAAAGTTATAACTCTGATCAAGAAAATAAAATGCTTTTTACTTTTTTGCTACTCTGTGCAAAGACAGTATTGTAAGGGTCAACAAATGCGATATGTCAGTTTTAATCGTTCTTCATGTTTCATTATCCCGTCATATAACAATAACCATTGTGCACATACACAACAATAACAATTATAACAATAACAATACACATGTGTGCGTTTGAGTGGTATTCAATAAAATGGAAGTACCAGGATTCATAGTTGTTTCAAATTTTGAAATTATCAATGCAGCGCAAAAATTAGGGATAGCTACTATAAGAAAAACAAATAATATAATTTTTATCAAAAAAATGGGTGAATATTGGTTCAAATGTCGGCTTGATAAATTTTGCTTAAATAGTTTACGATAATTTTAAAGGAAAAAACTATTTGTAATGTATTTATTTCAAATTTCATTCACTGATATTTGAGAAAATTAGTCTATTCGATTTTCATTTTTGGAATATTTTAGATGTTTAGTTATACACATATTACACTTTTGAAAATCTAACAAACACTCCTTGAACTGAAATGTTCAATATTTTTATCTTTAATTAAATGAAATTAATCATATAACTTAAAATAAATATTTTATTTGAGTTATCTGCGATGCAATAGTAATCAATTTATTATTGAAATTATTGAGTTACCTTTACTTTAAATTAAAATGTAAAATGAAATTTAGTCTCAGATCCAATTGCAAAATTACAAAAATCTTCCACATTTTAAAGAGAAAATTAACAATTACTTGATTAGATTTTCCCCACTCAAGTAACCACTGAACTGATACAGTTATATAAACAGTAGCAACATTAAATTGTAAACAAAACACCTGCAAACATCGACTGATCAAACAGGCACTGTGAATGTTACTTTCTCTATCAGGTTACCATACACACTTCTAATGCCTTTGCAATTATGACATGAATGTTTCATAACATTATTTGTAGACTATCCAAGTTCTTAATTTCTCCTAAAAAAACAATGAACATCTGGGCCTCAGTGCGGTGTTCTGGTTGACTTCACTGGTTTGTAGGTCTGAAAATTTAGTAACGTAAAGCCACCTTGTATATATTACGTACTAATAATTTTGTTTTGGTTTTTTGTGTGAAATATTTTAGGTTATGTTTAGTTGTATAATAACGTCGAATGATAGTGAAATAGTGCGTAGCCTCTTTCTTTTGTGCGAAAATCAAATTAAAATGTAACAATTAAAATAATTGAATTTTTGTAAATATGTATGAGATATTCTTTTAAAAATAAATTAACGTTATTTTTAACTCTAAGTAAATTTTGTTACTTTTTCTATAGAAAAAATAATTTAATTTGATTTTAATTTTATGCCTAAGTGTCAAAAATATATTTTTGCTTGTTTCCATAAATATTATTAGAGCATTACTACAGAACCTAGACAATTTTAAAATGAAGTATTTTAAAATCCCATAATAGTTTTAAAAATTATTTAAATAGTCCCAAAATTACAAGCAACATGTCAACAATTTTTTCGTTAAAATATCTCTAACGATTTCATTAAAAATTAACATCACTATTGAAGCGTGCAACCAAAAGTAGTAGGTTCTCTTTCAAATTTTCAAAATTCATTGGGAAATGATTTCTACGTCGGTCAGGGTTAATTTAGTATGTTTTTTCAATTTTAATTAGTAAGTTTTTTGTCTTAAAGCGGAAACGATTTCACAGTTTTAGTTGAAATTTTAGAATTTAACGTTAATTCTTATCTTTTTTAAGGCATGTTTGCAATTGGCAACAAAATTATGGATAGTTAGCGTAAGTAAAAAAAATGATAAACTATTTAATTCTTCTCTGATGTAAGCTTTGATGGTCCAATTAGTCGTATTGGTTTTATGATCTCCTAAAGTATTTAGTTTTGGAAACTTTGGAAAAAATAGAGGGGCCCGATTTTTGTACTTAAGGCTTGACAGGTTAACTTACTATAAGTTAAATTAGTAGCTACTAAAGCTACATCTGGCTGTAACTTTATGTACTTCAGTAAAGCAGGAACAATTACATTTAAATTTTAAAAATTCAATTTCATTATAAAGAGTTTTAGGACCGAATATAGGCTAGTAGTAAGAACAAACGAAACCAGTTTGAACAATCCACTTCGGGACAACAAAATATCCCTCAGTTATTAAGAATGGCTTATTGTGGGAATTATCGAGAAAGTCTGCCGTGATTAAGGACTGGTCCAGTTGCATCAGGCTTTGCAATAACCTACTTTAGCCAGGTATTACTATATCAGCATGATCAGTCTTGTCGGTACGGTAGTTTGATCCTAGCTAATGAGTGAACCGCGGGCGAATCCAAAACTTTATTTTTTGCTCTGAACAATTATTAGAGACACAGTATTGCGAAAAGTGGTTCTGTCTTTTAGTGAACCATCTGTCTTTTAAAGGTTCTCGTATAAAAAACAAATCATAGTCACACACAATTCTAAATTAAATAATAATGGTGAAAATTAGTACACAAATATTTTAGTAGTCTCTCTCTCTCTCTCTCTCTCTCTCTCTCTCTCTCTATCTCTATATATATATATATATATATATATATATATATATATATATATATATTTAATTTCTCAAAATAAGCTTGCTTAAATTTTATTTATGTATAAAACATACCAAGAGCAGTGTTTCAAATTATGTATATATATATATAATTTGAAACACTGGAAAAAATACTGAAGAAGCAACAAATAAACTGTATTGCGCTGTGAATAAATTTATAAATTGTTTTAAAAAATGGCGTATAGAGCTCAATCGCAATATATAAATTTTATCAATTTTAAAGTGTAGCCATACTAGTGTGTATTAATCCTTGTAGATTTAAATGAAATCTAGATTCAAAGTTACGTTGGAAAGAAGAAGCGAAAATCTTTTTTTTCCTTAAGTCCATACTTTATCCCAGTTGGATTAATGAGGACGAGGGATCAGCGTAAACGATAAGGGAAAAGTAACGGGAGTAACTGCGGCTAGAAAAACCATAAGGTGCGCTGTTCAGAGACGCATCAGACTAACCGGTATTTTAGCCACATCGACTAACTAGTAACTCGTGAAAATCAACAAAGGAATTTAGTAAAAAGTAATGGCTCAAATGGTCAAACTCTATGTACAATAAACTTAAGATATACCAAGTGCTAAATGCAGTGTGGACTTACGGTGCTTCAGATGTGAATTGTGCAAAGAAAATCCATAAAACATATACAAAATCTTCAAAATAAATGCTGTTTTACTAATTTCCACCTTATATGAGAATGGATCGACTGTAATAATTGACTGAACTGTAAGTGAGTGCAAGAAGTTATTACTGAATCTGCTGTGAGTCATCGGAAAGGTCTGCTGGTTCATTGTAACTAAAGAGACGATTCATCTTCCTTATTTCACAGGAACAAGACGGTTCAAGAGAACAAAACCATCTAATTTAGTCCGGAGTTTATGTAAATTATTGTAAAATATAACAGTAGTCAATCCCCCCCAAAAGTGTTATTTTTGTGTGTGAATTATGAACGTAATAACAAATATTTGATGAAATAAATAAACATAGAATATATAATAGAATTATAAAAAGTATAATTTCATATAAAAGCGAAATATGGCTACTGAAACAAAAAGCAAAAAAAAGTCTTGAAGCTACAGAAATGGACTATTGACGAAGAGCCGCAGGTCGGTCCAAACTTGAAATGATAAAAAAATGTAAGAATCCGTGAAGCACACCATTGTAGACGACATCAACAAAACAACTTCCAAAATATTTCCAAATGGAAACTTCATGGTCGCAAAAAAGAGGAAGACCGAGACTTAGTTGGGAAGAAGGAATTGATAAGGAAGTGAGAAAGAGGGGATTGGATCAAGATCAGTGGAATGACAGGGGGAAATAGAAGCTAGGAATCGGAAGACATCGGAGAACGTGTTTAAGCCGAAAAAGACAAATATTTGATAAAACAAATTAGTTAGTTGTATTTGTAAACTAGTAGTTCGAAGAACAGTAGACCTAACTGTGTATTCTAACCCAATGTCAGGCCAACACGATACGACACCGCTTTGACGTGCGCGTCATATTTTCCACCAATTTAACCGGTAACCGTAATATTTAGGGAAAATGTTACGGGACCAGCTTTACTGAAAATTTTATGCTCTTTCTCCGAGAAGCGGTCAAATTATGATAAGTCTTACAGTTCATCCAGTATTACAGGAAACAGCCAGCAACTTCAACTAGTCGTCGTTAAATCAGAAGCCGCCATCTTGAAACGGAAGTTAATGGAAAAAATCTTACACATACGTTGTCCGGGTTTTATACGAGATATTTTCGTACCTAATTTCCAAATAATCAGTCAATGCGTTTTGCCAAAACTGCGTACAATCGTCATTATAAATCGAAGGCCGCCATCTTGAAACGGAAATGAGTGGGAAGAAATCTTACAAATAAGTCGTTTGAGATTTATACAAGGTACCTTGTTAGCAAATTTCAAAAGAATCGGTCGATGCGTTTGGCCAAAACTGCGTAACAAACACACAAACCAAATGCCGAATGGTCGAGGTGAATCTGAGACCTTGCTTCGCTTGGTCAACAAATAAATTAAAAATTGTAATAAAATAAAGGTTTCAAAAAATGTTTCTCGAGAAGTAATTCAGTCTGTAAATTTAAATTTTTGATCTTACAGACTAACTCTAGAAACTTAATTTGTTAATAATTGCAACGTGTTACTTAGATTTGAGAATGGTTTTCCGATAATTATATTGTTATTACTATTCTCCATTTATGAAATCTGCAGAGGAAGTTCTGTTAGGCTACTCCGGATATGTTAGCTGCCAGCTTACGTTGTTGTCGCTGTATTTTAATACACAAAGTTAAAATTCCAGAAATGATTGTATCCCCGCTCAACACTGTTAAAACAAGTGTCAGTTTGATTTACTGAGAGGTTAGGTGATGTTATATAACGCTATACCTGTTTAACATGTCAGTATGGTGTGGCATACCTGTTGCTACCTCTAGTCAAACCTGATGTTATAGCATAGCAGTGTGACGTTAATAATGTGTCTGTAGTTAAGGACGAAAACAAAATATTTTGTGCAAATTAAATTATTTAAAATTAGTTCTATTGACGCACCAAAAACAAAAGTATTTAATCTCTAGAACCATATCCGATTTTGAGAAAATCTACGTAGATTTTCTCGCTATTTCTATTTTTTCAAAAAAATACGTTTTTTGTTGTCCTTTTTAGTCTCATTATAAACTCTAACGATTTTAATGAAATTTTGCTTCAATATTGTCTGCAAGTACTCAAACAAAATGATATAAAAAACTGATAAACAGCCTCGTTAGTCAACACTGATTATTTAAATTTTGATGACATATAAAGATTAATAGCTCAGATAACTGTAGCAGTTATGAAATTAAATACATCTTTTTTCAGAAGTAAATCGAAAAAACCTAACTTCTCCGGTATTGTTTTTTCGATTTACCCACGATCAATTTGACACACTGATTTGTGTTGTTTTTTTCTTATATGGTTAAAATTTTATCAAAATCTCATGAAACGTTTTTTTTTAATTATTCGATAAAACCGTTTTTTCATTAAACGCGAGAAGATTTGTGTAATGTTATTATACATACACAAAAAATATTATTGTAGACATATTAAAAAAAATCGAATGAACATTTAAATCGAATTGAAATAATAATTACTCGTTAAAATCGATTACTTGAGCGTTTATGTTTTCGCACAAGTGTTCATTGAAATTGTTTTCTTTCTGTGATTCGCCTCTAACACGACAACATGTCAAAAAATTGTGTAAACTGACAGTTTTGCAATGTTCAAACCAGAACTTAGAAAAATTGTATTACAGCAGTGCTTTACAAACTGAGAGGCAGAAAATATATGAAACACACTGTGGCGTATTTCGCCAATGACAATCACGTACTTTGACTTTCAGGGAAAAGATTAGCACAAACGAGCCCAAATAATTTTACTTAATTTACACTGTGTGGTCAGAAATGTTGAACAATTAATTTAGAGAAAAACTTAAAATAGTCTTTTGCTTGAATATTTTTGAAATGACGAATTATGAAATTAAAATGTCTTTTGACTGTTAAACTAAAATTGTTGAGGTTATGTCTGCCAGAAAAAGCAACTAAATTATTACAGTAAGATTAGTAAAAATATTTGGTACAAAATAGAATGTCTCCAAATTCAAAGTATGTAAAAAATAAATAAATATTATTAATCAATAAAAATAGCGACACAAACATTTTAGATTAATGGTTTTCTTATGTCTTGATATAATTTAAAATTTATTTGTTTTTCAGAATGTATTCACTGTTTTATCGTATCTTCTTTTGAAATGTTTTGTAAATATGTTTAAAATATTACTTTTAATAAGTAGTTTTATTTTATAAAATTTTCCACAAGTATATGCATATTCTAATTTCTATTATACACAATAGTAAATTTGTGTAATCTGAGTTACTTTTTTAAAAAAAAGTTGTGAATAGAATTCATTAAATTTAAAGTGTAAAAACTGAACAATTTAACGGATACATTTTTATGCGGTATAAACGTAAAGACAGATTATGCATCAGCTGTTTCAGTTCGCAATAAAATTATGCCGCGTACACTTTCATCCATTCTCTCGAACGTGGCGTAACGTACATAATTATACCATCGCGTAATAAACGAAATAAAGCGTCAAATAAACAGCTGTGCGATGCAAGGCGCATTGTTTACTGCGTTTTGCGAATTGCCCCGTAGTGTATTACACAAATTACGTTTGTTTAATCTATAAATAGTCTTTCATTAATTGGACGTTTAATCTGTGATCTATTTGTTGCCGGTTGTAGAAATTGCTTTGATCTGTGACAACGATTAAGCCACTGTAGTGGTGCTGTGGTTGAATGGTTGGAAAACTTTTCATTTGTACAAAGTATTTACTAAATACTGAACTTAATATGATAATATTTTAGCAAACATTGTATTAATGATTGGCCTATATTTTTTGCGTCGTCAGTTAGTCATCTTTCCCAGTCAGTCACGCTTTTATAATTAATGGTAAAAGTAGAATTACGTATTAGTTCGTTAGGAATTCACTTCTAAGAAAATGTTATTAATCACGTCAAATAGTTGAAATAACTCGCGTAGTGAAATAGTTTACTTAGCGGTTTTTCTCTGTTGTGACATATTTTCTGACTTTCAAACCAAAACGGACCCTTATAACGTAACAAAAACTCAAAATACATACCGTTTTACATCAATAACCATATTTATTAGTAAACTGTAGGAAAATATTAGTTTAAAAATATTTATTTCAGTAAATTACGACTTGTACTATTAGGTTATGAACGTGTCGTCTTTTCGTACGGGAAAACTACCGGAAACGATTTTAGAATAAGAAGGCAACAAATATACTGATAAAATCGATAAGCGAACAAGGTCGGCGCGTAGAAAGTGAAACAGACAGGTGTGAAGTGCGAGGATAAGGATAGGGCCTCGATGAAAGCTAAAAGAAATTGCCGGCTTTGAGTAGTTTGAAGGCCATCGAGTCTGAGCAGACAACAAAATAACTTTCGATGGGACTTATATCGCGCTCTCTCTTCCTCTCAGTGCTGTGGAGCTGGATTTACTGTGTTATATTCTATTACATTACACAAAGTTATTTACAAATAAAATCCGTAATCGGATTTAAAAAAAAACGATATGTGTACGTTTCATGATAAAACTGTTTTGATTCTGTGACCTCATTGTTGTATTTTCTGTAATTTTGACGGAAAAATACAGAATGTAATTTTAAAGCCTGGATGATAAATTAAAAGGAAACGTGTCTGTTGATACATACATTTATTTCAGGTGGTGTTAATTTAATCTATTACCAATAATGTTTTTGTTACCATAGTTGATTTTGAACAACATATTTTTCATTGTTATGTTAACTGTAATAGTATATTTCTTATTTATTACTTCATTATTTGTTGTTCGAGTTAAGTCAAATTGTAGTTGCAAACAGCAAATATGAACGTCCGATAAAAAATAATAATAATGTGAGATTTTAAAACCAATTTTTTTTCAAATAAAATCGCTCATGTTCTAACTCATTTCTATTATTAGTATTTATATTACTGATAATTATTAATTTTTCGTTACCGTCAAGTTTATAGCATGTTTTTTTCATTATATTACCGAAGTTATTTATTATTTTTTTTTTTGTTTAACGTCCGACTATTGTACACACTTGGGCTAATGCAGACGATTTTGTTATTTATTATTACCGAAGCTTCAAAGTTGTAAAAGCTAAAGTTTTAACATATTTGTACCGAAAATTGTTTACATTTCCGAAACATTTTCGCTAGTTGACAATAAACAGTACAACAATATAAAATATCGTCTAATCCTTAGAACCATATGCGACCTTAAAACGTGCAGACGACAATCCTTCGCCTTACTCACCTTACCTAGTTAAATCTATGCATATAACCTTGAAGTCTGGCATCAACGACCTTCAGACCTTTACTGTTACATTATAATATTCAGTTTCCATATGCAACCTATCTAATACAGTTAGCCACAACCTTCCTGAACCTGTCTACGGTGAAGGTGACAAGAACAAATTACGCTGCCGCCATACTGCTTCTACTCTCAACTGCATAGTAGACAGAGTGCGCATGCGCTCGTGTAGAAACACTGAATATAAAATTAATTGAATAACCTTTATAAGAGATGTGAGCAGCGCTGTTGCTGCCATCTTACGGTAAAGTGTTCAACTACAATTAAATAGATAAAAGTACTGTCTATTTCACAAACTTCAAACTTCTGTCCTTGTTCGTAATAGAAGATAATTACTTGGGCTTTAGCTGCTGGTATCGAGCGCAATATTTAATAAGATATTCAGCTTTATATAATACTGGTTATTACTAACAGGGAAAGCAACAAATGTAAAAATAAAAGAAGTAATTTACTTTCAAGAGGTAAAGTAATAGGATATTAATTTATATTAAAGAGATTCGAGTACTTATTTGACAAGGTGTTCACGATCAGAAAGCACAGGTTACACAAAGCACAAACTCATCTTTGAATTAGTTTATAAAACGTGGTTTTTCATTATTTTCTAGTTTGAAATCGATTGAAAAATAATTTTAATTTTAAGATTATGCAGATAGTAAACCGATTAAAAAAATAATAAGGCAAACAAAATAGAAATAAAACGTAAATGGGGAAAATTATCTAAATGCAACTGAGATAAGTAACAGTAACTTATAAGTAAGTACACGTTTTTCAACATATTTCCTCGTTAAAAAAAATTATGTAAAAGTGGTTCAAAAACAGTTTAAACGTGTTTTTTTTTGAAATTCTGTTTAACAACAAAATTCAATAAGTAGGCAACATAGGTAAATTCTAAGAAAGCTCAAAACCATCTTAATAGATTTTACTTAAAATTTGTACTTCTGAGAAGTTACGTCAGTGTACTAAAATAAAAGGAATGATTCTAGAGTAAACAGGAAAAAACTAACTCAAAGTAGTTTTTATTAATTCTTATGATTTACACTTAAAACCTTTGGAACAATGATGAACGATACTAATATAACAAAAATGTTTTTAAAATCAAATGAAGCTTAGTTTTGGAAATTAGACTGCTAGAGCCGAAATTCTATTTTATGAAATGAAAATGTCTTTAGGCGGGCCAAACACTTTTTTCGTATTAAGTCCGTATACACATAATTAGTATTCTTCTAGTGAGCTAAATGTTCCCAGTTCATATCTCAGTGCGAAAATGTCTGCTTATGAAATAACAGTCGTGAATTCAAAATCCGCTACTGATTAAACATTTTTATGTTTAATATTTATTTGTTTAAAATTATATATTCAAATAAGTGGAATAATAATTATTAAAATCATAATTATCGCTATTGTACTACATCATTACACATCATCTAGCACATAGTTAGTTGTTTAGAACGTTTACAGTAGAATTTATCGTAAACTTTGTATGTAAATAGATTCATTAATAAATATTAATGAACGCTGTTGTAATACAAGCGCATTCCAGCCATCACAATTATTAGAGCAAAAACAGTTTAATATATTGTACACGAGTGATGTTTTTTTTTTTATTTGTGTAAGATGTATTATTAAATGTACAAGTATACGTTTGCTTTAATATCATTTGTGTATAATTTCAATTTAAAAATGATATCAGTACTGCAACTCAACAAAAAAACTAGCAACGGAACATTAATTACCTACATTTTTTAAGTTACCACTTTTGTAGGTTTATTAGCACTTAACCTCTGACTAGCAATTTTAAAATTTGTCAAGAATCTACAAACTAATGTTTTTTTTAAAATAGTGACGTTCAGAATAAGACTTATTGTTTGAATTCCTATTTGAACGAAATGTAATGAAAATAATTGCAACATACTTTTTTATAAATATCATACGTTATTTTACCAAAAAATATTATTGATTTAAAAAAAAATCCGCTAGCATCTATGCCATCAAAAAAGTGCTATATTAATTTGAATAATATCTGCCTAACTATTTTTTCTCTAAAATATTAGTAACTTTATTACAAACTGACAATTACCTATTTTGTATTAAAAAAAACTATCGTAAAAGAATTTTTGTTCTATCAGTAACCACTGTACCTCCGTGGTATTTACCCCGCAGAGGGGTGCACCTATTGAGAGGATTTAGACGTCCCTCGCGGTACCCGAGTCTAACACGCACTTACACTTACAACACTACACTTACGACTTTAACACTTTACACTCACACTTACATTTAGAGAGTCTATAATAACCTCAATGTGCTTTTTGCCTTAAAAAAAATCTACGTTATTTAAGATTTTGTAAGAATATATGCTATAATTATATACAGTAATTAATTTCTTCTGTTTAATTAATTATCACGTGACTAATAAATAATAAACGAAATAAATTTATATTAAAATAAATTACCTAAATAAATTGTACGGAAAATCGATAACCCTTTATAACGTAGGACATTTAGTCGTATATTTCCAGAGATTCCGATGTGAAATTTGTCATTAAAAACCTAAAATAAGGCTGTATAGATTTTCTTAAAATTAAATCATACATTATGACTTATGTCAGCGCACAAAATATGAAGTAAAAGTAGCCTAAATACAAGAAAATCTGGCAAAACCGAAAATTCCGAAATAACAACCATTACCATTTATATGAGTCTTTAAAAGTTAAATAGGAACCAACTTTTAATACTTCTAATTATTTTTAAGAGTAATATATTCTTGTCCTTATGTAGCAGTTTTTAAAAATGTTTTTCTGCATAAGTAATTCATCAAATACTTGTTGCATGTGGTAAAACAATAAAACTGGTAAATTCAAAAACTTCAAAATAAATTTCGATAGTATGTTGTTTTGCATGAGTAATATATTTGAGGACATCTTTAAAAGTTATGAAACATGAAGATTTATTACAATTTACACATACAATTTTCATATCTATTACAAAATTTTCAGTATTTATTTGGAGTAAAAAAAAATTAAAATGTGTATGCGGAGGTAGCATCCAAATTGAAAGAATACCTAAATAATTGTTGAGTTTGGAACGAAAGCTAAATAATTTTAAACGCAGCTAACAGTGTGAATAATCTTTCCTTTCAATAAAGGCGTATTTTTAAACAAATACATAATTTTTCTGTTCGTTATCGGCTGAAGATCAAACATATTTCGCCATGTTCTTCTTTCTACAAGAAGACAATAGCAGCTGTTGCGCCAGCTGGCAAAGTGAGGATAGCAACTCTCTCTGTCGAGTGACCTTGATATCACAAACACTTTCATCGGTGGCGCCCTTCTCGTCTAAAACCGGCTTTTTAAAATTGAGAGTGTATAGTAAAATGAACAATAAACAGTAAATACTTTTGATTTTAAAATAAATACAATTACAAAATATTATATTTATTTTACAATTTTAAAATTAAAATTTTAATTTATATTTTTCTTTGAGCGAGAAACCCTTTACTACTGAACCAGTGGAGAAAACGCTGCTTTGTGGAAATAATTTCAGAACACTACAAATAAGTGCACTTATTTATTTATGAACTGTAAATAAACTTTGAATATAAAAACGATTTGCTGTTAAACTATTTGTAAGGAGTTTATTGTCTTACAAATTACAAACTGAACCTTTTTATTGCATTATTTAACTTCGTCAATCACTTTTACGATCACATTATTTTTTAACAAAATAATTTTTTGACAATAGATTAATTTAATTAGCGTCAGAATGCATTAATGTACAAAGTGAATTTTCTAGTCTATGAGCTGCATAATATTTAAGTTACTTATTTTCGGCTTGAGAACCAATCTCGTTTATTAACGAAGAATAATTTTTAGATTTTTAGATCAGAAATGTTATTATTAAACTTCCTTAGAATAGGCCTTAAAATTTAACCTTCTGAAACACTAAAACATTAAACTCTGATTTATAATTCTGTCAACGATATGTCGAAAGCGTTTTACTAGTAAACGTGACCAGCGTTGGAACAGTGTGTGTGAATCTATCGTCTCTAGTCATCAACAATGGTTTTACATGTAACCAGCCATAAAGTAGTTACTGTAAAGAACATCACTCTTAAAATCAGCTGATAAACTCTAACCTAAACAAAATCAGTGTTAATTTAAAGTCAAAATTATTCTTAAAAACCATAACTGCATTTATTTAGGTTAGATATGCATTCGATTAGATACGTTATTACAGTAGGTGTGTAAAATTTCATATAGTGTATTAATATGAAAGCAAACCCGCGTATGTTTATTCACAAATGTGACAAAAATATCTTCGATACTTAAAAAAACAAAAAAAACACTCTTCACCTCTTCCATATTAATTTTGTTCAGAAATCATATATAAAGAAAATTCTAATAATGTGAAATAAGCAAGCCAACTGCTTTGTGGTAAGACATTGCAAAACCAAGTTTTAAACAAATCAATTGTTTGAAAAACAGCTTATGAAAATTTCTTTACAAAAGACCACATAATATTGACGATAATTCTATTTATTTACTTACTGATTTTGAGAATATTTTTATTTCTGCTGTTTGAGGATCATATAAGAGAGCATATTTTCAGTTGCGAGCGGTGTTGTACCTAATAGATTACTTCGTAAATGTATTATTTAAATTGTTTACGCACAGTTTGGTGGTTGTAACAAGGATTATTTAAAAATAATTGTCTAAAAACATTTCACAAACCTACTTACATTTAATTATTTTACAAACAATTCGGATCTGATGCTTTAACGACAAAAACCTCAAAATCGACCAAATGTCTTTAAAAAATTCTGAATATATTTTGTCCATTATTACTTTCAAACCGAAAATCTTTTAATTCTAAAATTTTGCACTGATTTGAGTCATATATCTTCATAAATGAACAAAATTTGAGTAAAATTAAACAAACTGATTTTTTTAAAATTACATAAAAAATAGAAAAAATTGTTTGGGTTCTTGAGAGTTATATTTGAGCAAAATTTGATCATAATAATTAAATAGATTTTTTAAAATAAAAATATGTTTTGATATTTGTTTTAAGTTAGGGCGAAAACGCGTCACGAAATATGGACAAATTAAACTTTAATGTCAAATTTTATCGAAATCGATCGATCGGTTTAGTTTTCATCGAGGTGTTCAGACACAGATAGGCTATATAAACAAAGAAACTACATCAGAACCACTTTTTAAAAAAAATTAAGAGATGAAAAAACGGAAAAAATTTCAAGAACGTTTTCTTAATAATTAGCATCTTTTCTTTATACAACAAGAAATTAAAAAAGAAAGCTATTAGTCAAATAAAACCATCATAAAAGTTTGAAACTACGCATTAAGGGTCACATAGGTATATTAACTGTAACTACACTCTTTGATTTTGGTTGTTCAATGGCACGTAGAGACAAGCTAAGAAGGAAAATCTTTGCTACGGTTATAATTTTGGGTCAAAACTGAATGTTGTTTTGCATTAATATAATAATTGAATGTGACACTAAATGAAATAATTTTCGTAAATAAAAGTAGTTTAGAAAGTGAAACAATATTTAAAACTTAAAATCGCTTCAAAACTCTGTTTAAATGCAAAATTTTATACTACAAGTCTAGTTGAAAGAGAAAATATAACTTTCTGAAGTGCTTTGTTTGGGTTAATTTGATTTTTATAAAATTTAAATATATACGAGGTAGAATAAAAAATATCCTGAATTGGTCAATGAAAATGTATTGAAAATACGTATTTAACCTTATTTTCCTTGAAAATTCTTTCCTACTGCATGTACATACTTTTTCCACAGTTCATAAAATTGTTGGAAACACTCATGAAAGCCATTTTTGGAAATTTCGTTTAGCCGCTTTGTCGTATTTTCCATCACCTCTTGCGAATCAGCAAAAAGATGTCTCTTCAAAGTCATTTCGATCGTGGAAATAGGTAAAAATCCGGTGGTTTAAGGTTGGGAGAGTAAAGAGGGTGTTCCAGAGTGGTAACATTGTATTATTTCATCATCAGCGACTGATGTGACGTCGCATTAGCACGCAACAAAATCTCTTCCCTATCCATTTTTCAAGTCGTTTCCACCTAACCGTTTTTAGAACTCTTTGTATAGTTCTCTGATAATAATAAAAAAAACATTCCAACATCACTTCACCCATAAATTCACAAAACTTTTCCTTTCTTGGTGTTGCTTCCAATTTCCATTCAGCAAACTGAATTTTCTTCTGAGCGTCGTAAAGTAAGCACCATGTTTTTTATCACCAGAGTTTTCCTACCTGTTTCCAAACTGAAAATAACATTGAAGGAACATCGTTTTACTGATTCGGAAAGGTAACGTTAAATGTTAAACGTTAAATGCGACGAAGCAGCTAAACGAAATTTCCAAAAATGGCTTTTAGATGTGTTTTCAACAATCGTAAGAACGGTGGAAGAAGTGTGTATATGCAGAAGGCACTTATTTTAAGCAAAATAATGTTAAAATTATACATATTTTCAATAAATTTTCATTGACGAATTCTGGGAAATTTCTGATCCAACCTCTAATCCGCAGTGTGATCCTTCAAAATCATGCTGTAAAAATACGTTTAAACTTTCTTTTTTTCTTCCCCATTTAAAAAAATGTTTATAGTCACAATAATTTTCATTATTTAGTCACTGACATTAAACAAAACTTCCAGGTTTCATAATTTGACAAATATTGTTCATGCTGTAGACATGTTACAGACAGACATAGATGTGCAAGGTCCCGCAGTGTATTATTGCTCGCGACGGGTATGTACAATGCGTCTAGATGGTCATTCAAAAGCACAGTTCAATGTTATATTTTATGGCACTACTTGTTTTGTGAAATTAATTAAAAAATCACTATGAAGAGTGAAAACAAGAAACCTGTTCTACTGGTGTTGAAATCTCCGGTAGCCTGGGCGTGGTCAGCTGGCGACCATAGTCAAGGTTACACTTACAGTATGTCCTACTTGCTGCTTGTTCTGTCCAGCTTAACGCATATTTATAAATAAAAGTCACGTTTAATTGGGTTAAAACGCCCTAATCAACTTATTTATCATTAAATATGTATCGATTGTAACTAAAATAATAGAAAATGCACCCGTGATGGAACGTCAATAAGCTATTTGGGTTTTACGTAAAAATGAGTAAAACCATTTCAGGATGTACGAAATGACGAAAATGTAAGCAAAACAATAAAACGAAATTAATCTTTTTAAATCTACATAAGGTTATTTGTTTATTGTTTATAAAATAAATAAAAATTTGAAACAGGGCCCTATTTTGAAACACAATTTTAATCGCTGTCACTTAAAAGAAAAAAAACAATTTTCTACCAAATTGTACGAAATATATAGAAAGTATGCTGATCGTGAAAAAAATCAGCTTTCTAACGGTTTTGACCATATACTACTTTTCTGCACAAACAAAACGTATTGACGATTAAGATCACAAAAAAAAAATTGTCTCAGGAGCTATAGAAAATATTGAAAAATAGATTTCATTAGATTTCGCTAAAAATGTGATCACACTGAAAGCAGTGTGTAAATTTGAAATTAAAATTCACTACATTATCATGAGTTTTGAAATTTCAACTATGGCCAAAAATGTAGCAGTACATGAGAAAGTACAGCGATTTTCTGATTTTTTAATCAATAGATTTGAACTTGATTTTCGAAATAGCAAAAACACAAACATGGGAAAATGCACATCACAGATAAGCAGATGCACACCGCACATAATGGGATACAGAGATTTAAAATTGAAATTTTCAATTTTGATTTCTATACGTATCTATAAACGTGGATAATAAGGTCTTCATGGGTAACGTAAATTTAGACATTTCTTAACTGTAAGGTATTTCCTAAATTTTCTCCACTCTAAGCTACGTCATTTTGTTTTGTATTTTCTTATTTCGATTGTGACATACGCGTGCAGCTAAGTTATTATTTACTGTAGTTATATTAAAAGGTCAGTTGTTTTATATTAATTCGGAACGATCAGCTGATTTCATTGAACAGCTGACAGGTATAATACCGTACTGGTTATGTTGTTAAAAACTAGCAATATTAACCATAATTACTATAAATGTTTATATTGATTTCGAATGTGTTATAAACGGTTACAACGTTCACGTGTTCTTCATCGAAGGAAAAATACTGAAACCAAAGCAACAAAACGTTTTCATATAATATGCGTGTACTGTTGTAGAAAAGGAAGAAGGAAAAGAAAGAGCCAGAAATAGAGAGAGAAATTTGTTTGCTGGTTCGTTCCATATTTCCGTTATATTCTTACGTTCGGCAGACCTTTTTTCTATTCACTCCTCTCGCCAAAACTCACATTAAAAGCTTCGCTTCAAAAACAAATTCTAAGAAATGAAAAGGAAAACAACAACAGATAAAAATAATTAAGAATATAATATCGAAAATAACATCTTTAAAGAATGAAAACTGATAAACTGTTTTGACACTCAGCTGGATGCCAAAGTATAAGCACTGCATTGACACTTCAATAATACAAAGACAAATAGCCGCCATTAACCTAAGATGCCCTGTGGCGGCTGATGATGAGCGTGACAAACACTAACAATGTCCGTCCGTCCACTCGTCCTTTTGTAAGGCAGACAAATAACACTTATTATATTAACGGAATCACTTAAAGAGATAATTTTAGGGTTGGCGTTTATAAAAAAAGCATGAACAAATCATATAACAGTTAATATAATTATTTAAAACTTTTAAGTAATACACTTAGGCGTAAGCTCACAATTAATTAATTATTTGTTGTTATTTACCAACAACTCTAGTTTAGAAGCCACAGACTAATTTTTGAAAAACGCTGCTGAAATTTCACTCAGGTGTTGCTGAAATTTTGGTTATATCAAACAGAAAGAAATTTACAATTCGCGAGCTACACAGAAACAATATTTGAAGAAAGCAATGCATCTAGAGATAAAGTTTGTATAAATTAGCATTTAAAATTTTCAAATTACATTGAAAAGAAAAAGATTAACACTTACTGGCGTCAACACAGATTCATTTTCTAATTTAAAATTTAATTTTTCAATTTAATTTGCTAATTGAATCAGCGAAGCGAGGTCTGTGACAATTCGACAGTTTGGAATTTTGTTTGTGTTTATTTTGTTGCTTCTTACTCAGTTTTGGCAAAACAAATAGGCCGATTGTTTGCTTTGAAATTTTGTATGAAGGATCTTTGTATAAAGCCAAGAGGTATAAGATTTTTTTCCTATTCACTTCCGTTTCAAGACGGCGTTCTCTTTTACAATCACAATTGAGAGTGCAGTGCACGTTATTTCCTGTAATACTGGCTGAACGGCAACCTACCATTATTTTGACTGTTTCATTGAGAAAGAGCAAAACATTTCCAATAAAGTTGGTTCGATAAAATTTTGGTTAATTTTACGGTTAACGGTTAAATTTTCGGGAAACGTACGAGTGCTGTCTTGGAGCTCTTTGTATATTAAACATATACTGCGAGGTCTGCTGTTTTGTAAAATGTTGGCAGTTCCGATAGCTTATTTTCCAATAACCATTTCAAATTTGCTACCATAACTTGAGTGATGAGTCTTTAAACGTGTAATTAGTAATGGCATTCTGGCGAACTGTTTTCGAAAAATTGTAACAATATTCCGATTTAATTTCTTTTGTTAAAAAATTGCAGTGATGGGGCGTTGGTTTTAAGTTCAGTCTTAAACTTTTGTATATTGATATATTTTAGAAAAATCCTTGCTTCGATTTTGAGTAAAATCTGATATTTGTTAATTTTTGTAATGATCATTAACCAAAAACTATAATATAAATCTGTCAATTTGTTTAGTCTTTAGGGAAGTTGTGAAATGTGTGTGTGTGTGTGTGTGTGTGTGTGTGTGTGTGTGTGTGTGTGTGTGTGTGTGTGTGTGTGTGTGTGTGTGTGTGTGTGAAATAAAAAATAATGTTTTGGACTCAGTTGATTTAAAAATAATTAGAACCTAAATATTTCTATTTTCATACTTTTGATGTACTTCATGTAATGAAAAAGCATTATTGTCTTATAATGCTTAAGTTGATTGCAATGACCCACGAAGTGTGTACAGTATTTGTTTATATTCCGCTAATGATACTTCAATTATCACGCGTAGACTGTTAATTAGTAGAAAATCAACCAATATACTTCCTTTTGCACTACCAGGAGACTATAAAGCAGACTTTTATAGTCTGCAGAGCCGGAAGTTATGAAAGGATCGTACTCTAGATAAAATCCGTGAACTTGTGAAAGGCGCGGTAATAGGATGACCAGAATTGGTGAACAAGGAAGCTAGATCCGTGTTCACTTGCATTTGCGTTCAAGAAACGCATGAATCCTTCTCACACAGTGTATTGTAAATAAATAAAAATGTATGAAAACACACAGCAAGACACATTAACAAAATATATGAAACAGAATGTTCAGTCAGGTGTACTTAATGTGTAGCGGACTGGAAATTAATATAATTTTACTAACATACATTGTGTCAAGATATTTGAAAAATTTTAATCACTATGTAGCTGCAGTTTGATTTTTCCTGCTTAAAATCCGCTTTATTATCCGTTGTAGTACAGTAATTCGAAGTAATTTATGATTTTTAAATTAAATTGTTAAATTTTCAGTCTTTGGTCTTGAGAACTTACAACGGTTTGTCAAATTTAATACTCTTCCAACACCTGTAAAGAAATTTATTTCTTATCTCCGTTAAAAAAATGTTTAACTGTTTAAAATAAGGAATTGAAAAAATACTGAAAAGTCACTTGAAATGACGTCATGTGTAGAAACACATTCCAAGATAAGGTTGACAAATACTAAAGATAAAGGATTAACCTAAATGAAAGGAAGTGAGGAATGCAGTCAAACCAGTTACACGGGTTGCAGTCAAAGGTCAAAGGTTTTTGTATTAAATATATTTCTCTAATTGGTGTCTTAGTAGCAATGATTTTTTTGCGAATAATTTTTTTTTAATAAAAGAAATTCGTTATCTATTGGTTAAGGACTAAGGACAAGCGCAGAAAAACGATTCGATTACCATTTCTTTAACAAATTTCATTGAAAGAATACCACTGAAATTTTATTTATAAACTATATTATAGGTAGGTTCTCCAATAACTATCGAGAAGTGATTACATTGAAGTATGATATTTTGCACAATTAATGTTGAAGAGAAGTTCATATTATTAAAAATTTAAACTAATATAATATTTCTTATTATTAAATCTATATTTATTTGTATTTCACATTTAGTCCGTAATGGAAAAACAAATTAACTAATAAGTGCACAACATTAAATAGATGTAATAATGTTTTAAGAGTAAAATATGTTAAAATTACTATTAGTACTGTATTTAAAAGCTCTAATTAATTATTTTAAAAACAATTAAATGCATACTTTATAGTTTACTATAGTTGAATTTTCATAAAACAATTTTGAATAAATATTCACCATATAATTAAATGAAATGTAAATATTTTACAAATTTTTTTTCACGTTCCTTCGAACATCCTTGTTTCATACTATTAAAAGAATCATAAGAAAATCTGCAAAACTTTCCAAAATCAATTAACCTAATTTGGTTTAAATTTTAGTCACCTATTTAGTCAGTGTACCAAATTTGAAATTTAAAAATACAATTTGAAATTAAATCGAAATAAAATGAACAGTGATAGCGTTTCAGTCAAAGTTCATTGTCGTTTTTCACCTAATTAACGAATTTGTCGATAGTTAAAAACGTATTTTTCAGGGAGATTCTATCAAAATCCGATTTTGAAAGTAAATAAATGTTCATTAAAATGTTTTAAAAAGAAACATTTTTCGCTTGTAAGAGAAAAATTCTTCGAGAAATTAAGAATAGTCCCAACATGTAGGCAAACTGTCCCTATATACATCTTTTGCATTTAATCTTTTAATCAGGCAGACGAGCATTAAAGGCTAAGGACATTATAATCATAACACCATTTTTTTCATATTTGCAATACTTTCTTAATTCATGTAGTGAAAAAATAAACGTGTTGTTGTAACCAGCCTCCGATTTTCGTACCTCCCCTTGTAGTCTAGTATGTTGTGGGATTGAATTCAAAATAAAAATAATGTGCAGTTGTACAAAACAAACAAATTAGTCGAACTTTAAAACAATTAGAAAATGAGTTAAAACATAATGAAGAATAAACTTTACGATAGCTCATTGGATGGAATGTCTTAAAGAATATTTGCTGGGAAAACTTTGAACATGTATTCTTATACATTTTCTTTACTTGGCTCAATTTGCGTTGCAATAATTCTCAATGATTTGATTTTGTAGATTTTTAAACTTTTTTATTAGAAAATGTATTTGTGTTGCAATTCCAAAACACATGCCTAACTTAACACAGTGGATAGCGTACCTTTCATCCCGAGGACCCGGGTTCGATTCCCGGCGAGGGCTTGGCATTTTCATACGCTATACATCATCCCATCGTCTGCATTAGCCCAAGTGTGCAAACTAAATTTTCTTTTGTGAAACTAAATTTTAAAAATTTAACTTTCTTTTCGTTAACAAAGTTAAGCTAATTTACTCTCTCTCTCTTTTCAAAGAGAAATCAAGAAAAGTTTTTGTCTAAAAACACAAATATGCAAAACTACTAGGCAGTGTTAATTTATCACAAATGCCAACGAATCTAATGACACAACTTGGAAACGCGCGTCAAGGTGAAATGAAGGTCATTGATCTCAGCTGTTAAAAAGTGAGAAGATTAATTAGATCCTTGATGTTGTCCCCTGCTGTTCGGTTATTGAATTGAAATTCCAAACGGCGAGCGAAGCCGATTTGAGGTTATGTCTGGCACAATGAAAGTGCGGGTAGAAAGTTGCTCGTGGAAATGTACATTTACATATGACTTTTGTTTTGAGCAGCTGAGATCTGAGATATCGTGCAGTGAAATTAGACGTATTGAGATTAGAGATAACGAAGGATGGATCAGAAAGTCACACCTAATCGAGTCGGAAAAAATTTAAATTTAAAATCAACATCGCGTAGGAACGTAATGCTATACTGTAGTGGGACAGACAATGGCATCCTTGCGTCAAGGCCAGGACGAAAAGTTAAAGGTTAACGCCGCCCTTTCACAGACAATTTAAGGTCAAATTAAATAAATTACAACAAGTTATTTTTTTGAAGTTGAACGATCGTTGCTGATTTTGGTGTTGCAACCAAGTGACAAAAAATATGATAAAGTTTTTTTAATAGAAAAATGCTGCACACGCAGTATCGCTGACGTTATAGAAGTTAATTGCCAAACACTAACAACATCACGTAAAACTTTTCTTATTAAAATGAGAAAATTTTTTTATATTCGAACCTTTTTTTTCTAAGTCCGCTTATTAGAATCTGAAGAAATTGGTTCTTTACTTTTTAAATTTCATTGAAGATATATACCATTACCGTTGCGTTTGTCTATTTGTATATTTTCAATTAATTTTGAAAATTATAAATGCAATTTTACGCTGATCACTATGGCGAAACAATATTGTCAAAGAACTAGATTTTTTTAAAAAGTTTTAAGACTTTTACAGTTATTTTGAGATTGGATGTAAGCTGGATAAAATAGTTCTTTAAGTTATTTTCAAAATCAAGTTTTGTGCTAAGCTTAAATCAATTTGGAATGAAACTGCGTACAACATGTTTAATGAAACTATATGAGTAAATAATTAATTAAACAGATTACATTTTGTATTTCATCTAGCCTACACCCGATAATTTTTACAATTTTTAAGGTGTTGATTCCAAACTGCTAAAATAGAAACAGTAAAAATTGATTCTGTACCAGTATAGGTAAATAGTTATTATTGGTTTCAAAATATCATTTGTAACAATTTAGGCTCGTTAACAAAAACGAATCTTATTTATATAACTTAAAATGCTAAGAACTAATGTGTAGATTCAAGGCTAAGCTGTGAAATATATAATTTATAAGCAATTTTAATTAATTAGTTTGTGTATTAGAATCATAAAATACAAATTTTAAACAGGAAACAAATTTGTACGAAAACGATTTAAATAAACGTTTTTCAGGAGCAACTAATATATTAAGTATACAGTTTTAATAAACGCTTATTTCATTATATACGTTCACAAAAACGTAATAACAAACCGTAGAGCAAAATATATGTTTGGTTTTTTTTAAGTGTACACGTAACTTTATTTTTTAATATTCTAAACTTTATTTAATAATCTTAAGCAATGAATTTTAAAATTAAGTAATCAGGTAGGTCAAAATTTAAAATAAAATTGTAAAAAAATATAGACCGAAAAATATAAATTTATGATTTAATAATAATCGGAAATAAATACGTTTTCGTTTTACAGAAATACATGTATAATGGAAAAAAATTATATAAGATTACACTAATATTTATTAAAATAAAAGGTGCACGATTTAGTCACAATAAATTTATTTTTGTTAGGTTTATTTTAAATATTTTAAATTGTGAGTCGTTTAACAAGAACAATTTTACAGCGCAAGCAGTGTTGTTTGATGATTGATTGCTTTTATGTGAGGCGAAGTTAGCGATATTAATTTAACCTGAGACGTTTTTTTTAAATTTCATAATATTTTTGATTGTAATAATTGTAAGCGCTGAAATTTTAAATCTAACTAGTACAATATTACAGCGCTTGTAATGGATAAAATTATATGGAATTACAGTAATGGCGTTCCACGGCCGTTTATATGGTTAAATTACAGTAATGGAATCATAGTGTTCGCGCGTAACTTCCTCTGTTTGCCGGGCTCAAAACGTTACCTTAGTGATAATACATAGCTGAGTTGAATAATTAACCAAAACACGATTCACATTAGTTTCTGATTAAAAAGAAATAATTAATAAGAAATTCGCCGTGCTGCAGAGCGTGACGCGGAAGTACGTCAGAGGTTAGGTTAGGTTCCGGAGCACGAAGTTCGGTACGCACTCTTCCGTTGAACCATTTAGCCTGTCTCGTTGAATGCGTCCTGCAAGAAGATTCACTTTCTACAGTTAATTGCTTCATAAAAATATTATCAGTTCAACTTTTCGTCGTTATATCACAACAGGAACGGCGCAGAGAGACTGGCGGGTGAACAATGTTGTGTTCAAAAGTCAAATAATAAAAACAAACAAATAAATCGACACAATACAGTCTCAATTGTACAATTGGTAGCGTAAGTTATAGTTAAAAAAATAATAAGATGCAAGTTATTTGTATTTTTTTGACTGATAACTTTTAAAAAAATCAGTCTCACTTTAAAAAAATATATATTTTATCTATCTGAATATCCATTCTTAATGTTATTAAGCATTACCTTAATTTCCAATACTAAGGTGTTGAATGACCTGTGAATATCGATAGATAACACGGTAATACAGGCAGGTCATATCGTTTCTGCTCGGCTCAACACATAAAGCTGCATTGAATTAATACAATAATTAAAACAATATTTATTTCATTTGACGACTGAAATTTCAAAAATCTAACTCAGTATCTAAAGTGCGTATGCAAAATGACATGAGAATCCATGCAACAAATTTCTAATCCGACAAAAACGCATAATTTTGATTTCATACTGGCACCAGCTAAATATTTTTATCCACCCCTTTTAGATACATTTATAACATTTATTGTCTTCTGAGGTATTTATGAAATTTCATTGTGCATCTAAAACTGTTAAAAGTTTAAATAAATGGTGACGATCAGCTGTAAACAAAAATTAAATTAAATAAACAGACATTTTTGTGGTTGGTCCACGAAGTGGGCAGTGAATTTTCACATATTTAATTAAACTAGTGTAAACGCGAGAAAGGATTGTTCATCATTCACTAAGTAAATTGTAACGGATAGGATCATCCAAGGAAAACTGCATTCTACATGTTTAGACATAGTGCGGACATTTCCTAGGCGTAACCTTGAACGTTAGAACAATACTAACTGCACTAAGTATGGCAGTACAACATTAGGCCTATAACAATTAATGTTTAGAAGAGAATCAGTTGAACAGTTTTTTTACATTATAATTTATTAAATTTCGTCATAATTAATAAAATGTTAAAACAATTGTCCAATTTAATGAATATTACAATCAAGTTTTAAAATGTAATGATATCTTTATATGATATTGCGTTTCTATCAAAAGATAAAGTAGAAAATTATGAAATTCACCCTAAACGAATGAGAGATATTCAAAAGCATTTTAAGTTTGATAAAAGTAAATAATAAATTTAAACGTTGTATTGTATTAAAGCGGAGTGAAAACCTTTATTTTGTATTTTCAGAATGCAATGTGTAGTGCCAAAGCGTAAGAAAGCTCACAAAAAGTACTTATCGTTTTCCCTTTCAAAATGTTTACAATACAATACAGTGCATAATCTAAACCCTAAATAATTTAAACGAAATTATTTGTATAAAATGGTTTAAAAACTTGTAATAGTCGAAATTTTTTTTTAATCTTGAATATTAAAAAACGAACTTTCATGATATACTTAATATGCAAGTGCGTTACAACCCAATTTAAAATATAAATGAAGAACACTGTACCAGTAGCTTCATACTGACATTTCGTAGACTTATTATGATTATTTTTATACATTTCTATTTCCTGATGAGGTAAATTATTCTTTTAGTATATAAGTATTTACTAATTTCGGTCAACCTATGTACGGAAATTTATGCCCCTTATAGGTCCTTGTGTAAAATTATTATTGTATGTAAATGACATATGTTTGTAATAAATAAATAATAAAATTTAAAAAAATACAAATTGAGAAAAACCATCACCATTTAAACGTGTATTTGACCCCATTAATTCATTACACTGTTTCTAAATGGCAGTAGTCTTCTTAAATTTTACGTAGAACTCGCAGTATTTTTCCCAATACATTCACGACTAAATTCATAATTAACAAAGAATAAATAATGATCAAGATTGACATTAGTTATTATATCATGAATGACATCATGGTATACTTCAATGAACTGATTATAGTTATATTTAATTAAAATAACTGATCTGAAGTCAGTAGGTGCTCATAAACTCAAAACTGATCTTAATAAATATAGAAGTAAAAATACAATAAGTTTCTACCTAAAAAATTTAAAACTTTTCCTATTTATTAATTAAAGTCAAAATACGAGGCAATTTATTGTTAATAAAAAAATTGAATTACTAATTCTAGTTAAAAAGGAAAAATGAAAATTAAGGAGCTGCTATCAAAACATGAATGAAGAACATTATATTAATGAAACTTTTTAAATCGTCTATTAATATATGTATGAGTCTCTTATAAAAGATATATTTGAATTCTATGCTAGTTGGATTAAAGATGACTGTGGATCGGCGTAAACGGCAAGTGTATAGTCCAACAGCAGTAATTGCGTCTCGAACCCAAAACCTTGATGCAGTGCGCAGCTCAGAAACGCAGCAAACAAAAGACTGACCGGTGTTTTACCACCGAACCGTGAATATCAGGACAATGTTTTGATTTTTCCTGTAGCCCATGATCCAAAGTTTTGAGAGGCATGACGACCTACCGTAAGTTTTCTTAGCATACTTATGGACTGAAAATTTGAGTTTAAATGTAATTAAAATCGTTTGAGAAAATCAATTGGTGTTGTTTTGTTAGAAAAAAGATAACGGAAAATATTCCGTCTTAAATTAACAAAAAAAAAGAGTTCAAACGATTATGTACAAAATTTCATCGAAATCGGTCAATGGGTTTGTTTAAAACAATATCAAGTACGCAATACTTTCTGTATACGTCGTGTGGTGAAAACGTAAACACGTATTTTCAGTTTTAATTTTTAAAATTTTTAATACAATACTAAAATATTCTAGGCAAAAACTTTTTGTGATAACAAAAATTATTATATTAAATAAAATTTAAAAAATTAGTATTGTGATAAAATTTAAATTGCTAATACAGGTTTCAATTAAACAATTGTCTTTGTGATATTTCAAAACTAATGCACAGACTGTACAGCCAATTAGAAAGCGTTATTTACGACAATAAAGACGAGCTGCTCAATGTCAACAACAAAACAGCGTCGGTTACATAAATGCGTAGGTTACATTCTTTACCCGACTGTCTGTCTGTCCGTATTCCGTAACCAGAACTTGTCCCCCAGGAATGGGGCTAAGAAAGGAAGTTGTACGCATCTTTTTATTGTTATTCTGGTTTCTCGTCGGATTAGATATCCCCTATACGGAAACGGAATAAATTATGTAACAGACTGCATCAGAGTATCACGATTCGAAATAGAAAGACTTGAACACGTGGTTAGAACGGGAGCTCTTCACTTGGAAATTGTTCCGGGTTGTTATGCTCCCTTTGTATGTTTCCTTTTATGCCTTTTAAAAACTACCGAAAACATTCTAACCGAAAAGTGATTTGTATTTAGTAATGCGTAGGCTTTTTTATTGGGTAGAATTGCTATTTACGTTCCAGTTATTTAACACTTCTTTCATGTCATTTAGAAATCAAAATATTAATTTTTATACAGTTATATTTGATATGTAACCTAGATAAATGAGTATTATTAAACAATATTTTGCACGTTACAGTAGATATACTAAAACAAAAACTACCACTAATATTTAGTTCAAATTTCAGACTTTGCTGTTTTCCGGAAAATGGAACGGATTCATCTGTCATAAATGTAAACAAAATTTTATCAATTAATTTCATAAGAAACCGGTTTTAATATATATTTCTCAAATCAGACGCGAAAAATCAAGCAAGTGTCTAATATTTAAGACAAATTGAAACAAACAAAAATAAACCGTCGTTGACTGATCAGAAAACTAGTTTCGGTATAATATTTTGTTTAGTTACTATAATAGTTTCACTCTAATAAACTTTATATCCTGCGCAAAACGCCAGTTTGAGTGTTTCGACACAAGTTACATTATTATGGTCACAGTACGGGTTTAATCAGCGTCATCTGAATGATTTCACGTCAGGCTGAGCAGAAAACAGTTGCCTAACTTTAACAGCGTGCGTGTCGCGGTGGTAGCATGGTTGGGAGAACAATGGCTGACTTAGCTGTGGTTGTTTTCTGTGATTGTTTTCGCTAAAACGCTTTATTACACGCCAAAAAGCAATAATCCAAAATATAAAAGAGCAGAAAGTATGGAAAATGCGATAAAAAACGAAAAATAAAAAAGCATAACCTCATTTTTTTATGGTGTTTAACGTCCGACTATTGTGCACACTTGGGCTAATCCATACGATGGGATGATTGGCGTATGAAAATGCTAAGCCCTAGCCGGGAATCGAACCTGGGTCCTCGGGGTGAAAGCCCAGTACGCTATCAACTAGGCCACCGAGGCGGCAAACATAACCTCAAAATTGCTACTGCTCGAAAGGAGGTAACGTGTTTTTCATCGCTAAAACGATAAAACAACCTTTATTTAAGAAAACAATGCTGAAGGACATAACTGACACGGTTGTTGGGTGAAGCACTATTTAATTAAATTAGTTTAATGTTTTCTTATTAATTACAAAAATATCTCCTAGGTTTTAACACGGATATGTTCTTTAAAAATGCAATGATTTAATAGAAAATCGTCAACTATTGTTGGTAGGTCGTAATCCCAACCTAGAGAAACAAAAAGAAGCAAATCGCAAAATTCACAATTAACGCATACCATTTTAACAACAATGCAACACAACGAACAAAGTAGTATTAAGTAATGCCTAATGCAATGTGATAACGCGCATGAGCAGTAAGTCGGTGCAGTGAATGATAAAGCACAATTAAAAATAGTCGCTATAGAAAATATAGTATGTTTCAATGCAATGTAAAACAGTGACTTCACAATAAGTTTCTGTAAAAAACACGGACTAAAATCGTAAGAATCTTTTAAAAAAATTCTCGAGTGTACGTGTGTTAAGTGGATAATAAGGTGTGCAATAAAAGTTTTTTTTCAAAAATCGCTATTTGAAAAAAACCAACATATACTACATAAATACCAACCTAGCTACACAGCGCTGGGCTACAAAGAAATAATTCTTATCGATGTGTGCTGAGGAAGACAGTAAGTGTACTGAATGTAGAGGTAACTCTAAAAACCACGTAAACTTTAAGTTCATTCTACCTCAATGGCACAATCCTCAGAAAGTGAGCGCGTTCAACGTAGAATATTTCGATACAATATTTATTTTATTAACCGAGCCCTGAATAACAAAAATCGCAACACGTCAAAAAGAATTATTTTATAAAAGCTGAATGTGCCGTAAGCATTACCCTTTTACGAAACCGTTACTATTTCAAATTACCACAACAGAAATGTTTACGCTGCTAAACTTTGTTCACAGCCAATTAGCATAATAATTTATCAATTAATTACTTCACTTGTTTGGCAAACTTTAAAAACTAAACAAATAAACAAAGTAAAACTTTTTACAACTTTCTACAAAATAAAATATGAAACTAATAATATGGTTGCTCCGGTATACGCTTTTAAAACTAATATCATTACGTACTGTAAACTTATATGTGTAAACGAAATGCAGGACCTGTGAATGATTACGTCAGAGGTGTGACGTGGCTGAGAAAATATCAAATTATTGTAATCGGATTCACGTTTCTTTGCCTAGATACAATTAGTGCTGCAGTGTTGGTAATACTGGAGGAGAAAGTGGTTTATTTGGAAAAAGTCAAGGACGGAGACACGATGACGAAGAGCGGGGAAGGGAGTCTCATCCCGCCTCTGGTTATAGGCCTTTAGGTTTACTTTCCGTGTTGCCAATCTTGTTCTTATATCCTTAATACAAGTCTTTATCACTTAAAATCTATTAAACTATTACTGTAAGACGGCTCCTTACTTATAGTGACGATACGAGTGGTTATTACGTTCTTATAAAATATTTTCTGACTGTTTAATACTAGCGGTTTAATATTATAAACACTTAACACAAATTTGCTTAAAAAAAGAACGCTTGTAAACCAGATTTGTTTATTATCTTCAAGTTATGTAATAATAACCTTTATTCAACCACTCGAACTGTTGACCCCAGCAGGGGGTGTAGACTAGCTGCACCTATTGAGAGGATTTAGACGTCCCTCGCAGTACCCGAGTCTAATACACACTTACACTTACAACACTACACTTACTACTTTAACACTTTACACTCATACTTACATTTAGAGAGGCGATAATAGTCTTAATGCGCTTTTCGCCTTAAAAAAAATCGAACTGTTGAGGTATTTGGTTTTTTCATTGAGGTAGTCTATGTATTCATTTGGGTTAAATAAATAATTACGTTATCAAGAGCAAATCATCTATCCAAATTGTTCAACGGCTTTAATTAAGAACTCGAATGAAGTTTTGGCCAAAATCAATACTTCAGAGAATATGTTTTTTTGAAAAAATTTCGTTTTACTTTACGTAAAAAGTATCGTGATTACGAAAGAATAGATTTTGTTGTACACAATTTCTTTTCAGGACACAAAAGTTTCCAAAAATATTATTTATATCCTCCTTTCTCTGATATAGCAGTTCAAATCACTACTTTATAATCGAACTATAAATCATGACTGGTTTCATTGTATTATGATTTGTTTCTTGCTTTCCAAAATCTGGGCTAAATAATAATAAAATTTAGGAGGTGATTATTTTATTTTTATATTTTATGTTTATATAAAACTCGAGTCTCGTAGTTAGTGGGAAAAATAAACGGACTATATAAAACAATTTACAGCAAATGAACAGTGCAGTAGAACCACTTTATAAACTGTAAAATATAGTTGGAATATATAAATATGTGACAATCGTAACTTCACTTGTTTGTACATGAACGAAAAGGAAAAGAGGTCAGGACGTTTTTTATGAAATTGCTATACGTAACTGAACGTAAAAACATGAATTCTCTCAATAAAATAATTCAAGTATTACTATTGGTTGGCTTTTAATTATTGTTATACACTAACCGTTAATTCATTACTTGTGTGTTTTAAGATTAATGTCCATATCGTCCTAAGTAAAATCGTTGCAAAACCACGTAGGTATACTATTTTCTTGTCAATATGTATTTCTGTTAAAATAGACCTTATAGTTACATTTAATGCTTTTAAGATACGTTAATAAAGCAATGTACATTCATTATACATAGATTATTTATTACAATAGGCCTTATGTTACTTTTTTATTTAAAACTATAACCTTTAAAATTAATGACTTAATTCTAATATTGTTACTTATTAAAATATTTACAAATAAATCCTACTATAACCGGATTTTACATAACATAACTAAATTAGGCTACAGCATTTACTGTTTACTAAAAGCAGAATCTTTTATTTAATAACATTTACATATTAGAACTGGCCTAGATTGTGCTACTAATTCTATTTTCAAAACTGATTCGGTCAATAATTATTTACGTCTTGGTTACAGTAATAATTTAAATATTACTTTCAGCAATCTATTTTTAGCAATCAGCTGTTCCGGTACACACAAATAAATTATTTATCACATAACCTGCATTGTGCTGCACTCTCACAGGGACACTTTACACTGCTCGTGGAATACAAACCTTTGCCGGTTTTATTGTAAAGCTTTGAAATGGTAAAGTGTGCGACGTAAGAGTTCCCTAACGTTATGACGAACCTGTAAATATCCCATGTATGTAGTTTCAAGAACACAGGTCCTTATTTTTGGTGCAAAACCGACCGGAATGCTTAGGTAAAACATAAGTGGAGATAGTTGATCAATAAATACAGAGTGTGCTTCTGATTTTTATATTTATAAAAAAGATTGTGAATATCACTAAAGAAATTTAGTTAACGTAAAAGTTTATTAAAGTAAATATTACTCCCCGAAATAAGGCATATACATTTGTTTCCTTTCTTCAATAATGTAGGAATAATTCACTTAAATTCCAACAATTCGCTTAAACTTTAAGTAATAACTCTTTAGTATTGGCAACAATGAGTACCCAATAATATTATCTGTCACGCATTTGATGAATACTTGTACTACATGTAAAACAACGAACAGAACAAATAAACAGTAATTCCAATAAAGTTATAGATTATAGATTTTAAACAATTATCGTACTATAACCACATTCTGTTGTTTATGCCTTCAAAAAAACTTCCAAAATTTAGTTAAATGTATTTTGATAATGTTATATGAACGAATAAGAACAAAAAACAAGTTTTGCTTTTTTTCTTAAACATCTGTTTAAACATGAGTAGAATTAACTTTGTTGAACGATTTGCATGTATAACAGTATCCTAATTACAATAAAAGGTAATTGCTGAAAAAGAATGAATAGTTTCAACTGGATCGTGTATTTAAGTTGTTCTATCCAAACGGTTGACTTAATTGAAATATTTCAGCAACACGAAATCAAGGGCCGTGAACTGTGAACAGAGAAGTTGTGATTTAATGATATAAAACCAAACTGTATTGTACGTGACTTAAAGACGCGTGAAGTGTTAATCTCAACTGTTGGCTATTTTTTTTGCATTATATTAAGACCCAACTGAAGTAATGAATGTTTCGAAATACAAATTAAATGGGCCTATTAATAAAGACTATGCAAAAGACCGGTTTTATTCGGCGTTTTTTAATCGTGCCTTTGTACACTGAATGGACTTTTATATCAAAAAAAGCAAATAAAGGCAAATTTTAACAACATTGGTGTCTAAATTTTCTCGTGTTTTGCAGTAGTAACATTTTTGGGAGGAAATTAAAATATATTCAGATAAAACTATTTCTTTGAGCAACTTGAAAAAATATTGTTAATGCAATTTTTTAAGTTTATACTGTACGAATAATATTATAAAAAATAAAAGTTTATTTCTGAATAAATTCCATGTAAAGTCTCTATGACCAATAGAAAGTATTAAGACCGCAAAAAAGTTTATTTTAAGATTTGTTTTGAATTTAATGGTTTCCTTCTGATTAAGAAAAGGTTTTAATTTGCATTCACAAGAAAACTAAACAAACAGACAAATTTTGATAAAATTTAGACCTACTTTTCCCATACCGCATGACTATTTTCAATCTTTAGTATTCGTTTGAACATAGTCCTTAAGTACAAAACAAAATATTTGAGTCGCTATCTTTCTAAACGTCCAGTTTTTGGATAAATCGGAAAATTTAAAACAAACCAAATTATTTCTTTAGGTATGTTAAAATCTAATAAAGAAATTTTGAAAATATCCAAATTATATGACCTTACCTTTCAAACCCGATTTTTTGTGGCAATAGCGAAATATTCGTTCTGTTTTGACGCTTAAATGTATAATTTAATTTAATTGTGAGAAAGCTTATGTAATTTTTGTACAATTTATTCTTCAATTTTTAAAATATAAATATTTTCGTAGCCCATATACTGTTTCAAATTGTTTTGGTTTCTGACTACCGTTAAGATACTTAAGGTGCATTATTGACAGACAGACTTAAAAATAAATGGTTTTAAATTTTAGAAATTTCACATAGAAAAATTACCGAATACGTTTACATTAATCAGCTGTGATTTGCGTAACAATTAATCAGCGGTTCGCACTTCAAAGCTGTGAACAAAAAATGCTTTGTGCTTGTGGTAATGCTGCAACATTTTTGTGTATCACTGGAACTGGGTCGGTGACTGTGGGTGTGTGTGCTTGGACTGGCTCCGAACTCGGTCAACTCAATGCAGCTGAGTGTTCACTCTCTTTCAACCAATCATACATTTCACCCTCAACGAGTGTTTGAAATGCAACAACTTAAATCTACTGTCTGGATAAGAATTGTTCAGAATCCGATTAAACTCGCATGATCCGTTGTTCAGCAAGAAAAGGTTCTTCACATAAAGTGTCTCTAACTATATATTAAGAAATTTTTTTAATTATCCAAATAAGCCAGACATACATATAAATACTAAATTTTATCTCATCAGATCAATATGTTTAATCTCTAAAATGTGTAAATACACACCAGCAGTTATCTGGATATCGATGATTAGATTGACATTTTCTAAAAATTAAAAAATATTTTCTACGCTAATAAGTAATTTCTAAAGTAAATCAAAATAAAAAATAAGAAAATGCTCTTTCTATATTTCCTAGAATCACAAATTTATCACAAAGAATAAAAACATGTTATTCGGTTAACACTTTTCAAAAAATGCATAGGCCTAATTGATTTAAATGGTAAATTACTATCCAGTGACATTTATTAATTTTGAATTGCTTCTGTTGTTATTAATTAAAACAAAAAAGTTTTTCAAAAAAAAGAAAAAAATAGTTTATTCTTGTTTCTAAATAGACATATGTTACAGGTATGTGACAGTAAATATTGGAAGAATATGAAAAACACAAAAACTGACTTTTAACATTTTAATTGACGACTCCGTGTTAAGGAGTATCGAAAAAAATGCGTAACCTTGGAATTAATAAGAAATTCTTGGACGCGTCTCTGAACATGCGAAGGTCACCATTTACTTAAAAATGTAATATAAGTGTTTAAATTAAAATTTCAACTTTTTTTGAAAACATTTTACACGCAATTCGAAATAACTTGTTTTTTTAAGTCCAGTGACGTCAACGTGTTTGTTTAAACCGAAAGAAATCTAGAAGCGGTTATTTTGAACAAAGTTATGTTACGCAAGTGAACGCAGCCATTATTCAGTTTCATCTGATGACATTCTTTTATAATCTCAGCCTTTGTCGGCCTCTAATGATAAGCTATTAAATAAACGTATTGTTCGCAACAAAAGGAATTTAGTGCATTTAAGATATGAGTATTTTATTTCCCAGCTGAAGTATTTTCAAGATGTTCTGATAACAAGCTTTCACCAAACAAATTGAATTATAAATTAGGTACAATAAAATAAAGTACAAAAGCATACATCTTCTTATACGACAACAACATATATTAAATAAAAATGGCGAACAAAAATTCACAAAATTTTCTACTGATTGGGAGAGATTATTAAAACAGGTGTTCACAAAAAACTTTTCGTGGAAATAGGTTTTATTTATTTCGGTTCTTAGAAAATATATTTGAAAAAAATTGAATCAAACTAGTTTAATCTAATGTTGAGTAAATCCTATTTTATTTAATTTCAAAATTTTGTTTGCAAAAATTAAGCTTTCAACCAAACTGAAGTGTTTAGAAAAAATTAAAAAAATGTTCTAAAAGTAAAATTCAAATCTCCAAAAATACGAATGCTTTCATTATTTCAATGCTCTAACTTGTCTTGCTTATTGCATATTTATTGGTTTAAAGTTTCAAATAAGAAGCTGATCATCTTGAACCGCTGCTTGGGTTGAAATACTTAACAAGTGCATTGTCCAAGGCTCATTACAGATACCATTCAGTTTTGCAGAAGTTTGGATGTCCCAGATTCCGTCGGAGCGGAGTGAATGTTCTTTATTGTCATGCAAGCACACTTTCGTTTTACAAGACGGAAAATCCCGCAAGTGAAATGTTGAAATAATTGTATTCGTATTGGACTGGTTTTTAAGCAAAGAGTCGTACAGCCAGCTGCTTTCCATGAAACGAGTAACTTTAATGCTGGTACAGAAAAGGATTCTAAATTGAAATTAAAAATAAATTATTACTGTTTGTTGAATATTAAAGAATTTAATATCCTATGAATTATTGCATATTTAAAATTTTGTTTATTAGTATATCATAAATTTAAATATTAAATTAAAATTTCTTAAAATTTTTATTTAATTTTTAAGTGAATAACCATCAAATTCGTAATTTAATTAATTAATTAATTGGACATAATTAATTTAATCCATTTTCATTAATTTATTTAAGAGTTAAAATTTAAATGACTTAAAAACAATATTAACAAACTAATTTATTAATTGCTTTTTTAAAACATCTATTAAAAATCATACGTAAAACATTTATTTTCTTTCTAGTAGTAACAAACTAACAGTTTTAAACAATTATAAACCTGATTATTTAGTAAAAATGTTTAGTGTTGTTCAAGTGCCAGCAAATAAATTATAATTTACTTTTAAGGAAATGATACAATTTTTCCTTAAACGTTTCTCGGAAACGCGCAAAACGATTTCTACCGCGACTCGTTCAGTAAAAACAAGATCCCGCGCAGTTGCCAGAGGCCTTTGACAGAAACAAAGAACTAGACACAAAAAGAGTACAAAAGTTTGCTAGTTAATGATATCGGCAGGCGGAGACGCTGGTTGCGCCGAGTACTTGGTGACTCGATAGCCTCGGGGAGTTTATTTCTTGTTTTATTTTGAAAGTCGATAATCCACTCGTCTTTGGCCGAGGAAAAGCCACAAGACCTGTTGTAGACTGCATTTTATAAAAGAAGGGCTTTGGTTTAATTGTATCAATTGTTGGACGATGAAAGTCATCCGGCGAAATTTCTCCATTATTTATACGAGCTCGTTATAAGGGTGTGCGTATTTATGGCTCATTCAAACACAATTCTTTTCAACCATTTTAAAAAGAGATTTTAAACTTCTTTCTTTCGCTAAGGAGACGGTGTCCTCGTTAGAATCCGCAAGTCCTCCATTCCCGCGTAACCATTTCGTAGTAACTTGAAACAAATATAATTACAACACTAAAATACAAATACTGTACACTGTATTGCAAACATTTACTGCAACGTGCTTTTGACGATTGTTGTATATTATTGTATTACGCGCAGGTCGTTCAAAATCAATTGTGTTCAAAACATAACATGTCAATTAAATCAGGAAATATGAAATGAATTTATTAATTTTTTCTTATCTCTAAAGTACAATACAAGTATACAAGTTTTGAAATAATTATTTTGTACTTTTCATAGTAATTAGTTATAAGCCTCAGTAATTTTAAATTAAATAACAAATAAATAATATTGACACCCTAAAATACAGCCATTTCATACTTACATGTTTTTTAATAGCAAAATATATATTTGCAAAACAACGAGTGTGTTAAGGAATTTTAATATTTTTGATATAAGTAATCAATTTTTTTAAAAGAAACTTTAATTTATCAGATAAGACTTAAAATCATTGAAGAACAGCGGAAGTAAGTGCAGATGGAATAACAATAAATCTGTTAACTAAGTTCTAAATGATAATAATTGAAACTATATAAGAGGATTACTTGTAATGCTATGATCAACGAATCAAACAATTATATTTGAAAAAGTCTTCAATCGTATCATTCCAAAAAAAAATATTTTTGCAGACAAATGTCAAATTAATGAAACACACACTAACATTTTGTAACATTTAAAAACCTGCTGTATCAGGAAACTTGAACGAGTGGTTAGGAGTGAAGCGACGATGTCGTCAGTGCGCTATGTAAATAATGACTTGAAACATAATTTAAGGTTGAATAGGAAACGACAAGAAGATGAAACAGATTGTGTAACAGTGTTGCAAGTGAAATTATATAAATATTTTATCTGCTTCATTGAATTCGCCTGAGATTGCGACAGTCTGAACCCGTAGAGCACGTTGCCCGCGTTGCATGGTTGCGACGTGTTATAAACTGTAATTAGTCGTGAATAAGTTTTTATTGTGCAGTGCTTAAGCAGTTTCAAGTGTGTTGTTAAGTAATGCTCAGTTTCGTCTGCAACTTGCTAGACATAAATTTAACATTTTTTATAACGATATTTTTAGAAATGTCAATTTTTTTGAGAAAATTAAAACTATGTATTCAAAAGAATTTTATTAACGAATTAATTATTGTGATATTAAATGCCAAAAATTTTATAAGTTTTGTGTAAAAAAATGTATAAATATAAATATGTGAAGCAAAATTTATATGGACGCTATTTATTATTGTTATCGAAAAAAAATGTTCGCTTAACTACCCCAGTCAAACAAGTTTAGGTGACGGTCATTAAGTAGTCTATTAAAATATTAAGTAGCACTTTCAAATGTTAACAAATAAAAGATAAGACAAGAACGATTAGGCGGACAAACAAACATCTAATTTAGATTTTGATTGTCAAAATATTATTAATAATTATTTCAGCTTTGAAATAAAAAAAATATTCGGTAGGAATAATTTTATAATAAAAATAAACACCTTAACACATTTTAAAAAACATTTTTCTTTAAAAAAAAACTACTTTGAAAACTGTCGAAAAAAACAATTATATAGTCAGCTCAAATGTCTCAAATTCGATTCATCAGTTTTTATTCAACTTTTGTAATTTATGACTATATTTCAACCCTTCCAAATTTATAGTAAAAAGTTACTCTTTGAACTTAAAACCAAAAGCTGTTTCGTTTATGTTTTCTCCCAATATATTTTCAATAACTGTACGTTTCAAATCTGCTTAATTATTAAGATTATTAAAATAAAGAAAATCTGGTGAAGTGGTATTAATAAATTACGCCTTTCGCATATATTCAAATTGTTTGGGATTTAAATTCGTACACATAGGTTTTGTTCCGGTACTTTGGTCAAAAACAAAACGAGAGAAATCTGCTAAAAATCGTTAATGCTTATTTAAAATCTATTTTCACAAGTTATTTGATAAAACGTGCTTGAAATTCTTTTAAAAAATTAAAAATAATGTAAAAGCCACTAATTTTTGTAAAAGGGAAGTCTGATAAAGGCACAAATCGGTCAAGATCGATTTTCCTTTGTACAAACTTTGATTTAAAACAAGCGTTTTAATAAAACGCTTTGGTCAATTGTTTTCAAATTCGGTAAGAAGGTAGCTTGTATAAAGCTCAAAAGATGTAATTGAAAATCATTTTCCTATTGAATAGTGTTTCAAGATGGCGGCCTCTGATTTTCAGTAAAAAGTGTACACAGTTTTAGCCAAACGCATTGACCGATTGTTTTGAAATTTGGTACGGAGATAACTTGTATAAAACTCGAAAGACGGATGCGTATGCTTTTTCTTACATTCACTTCCTTTCAAGGTTTCGAGCTCTGATCCAGCGTTGAAGTTGTAATCGTTGGCTATTTCCTGTAATGCTGGCTGAACAGTAAAACCTGTAATAATTTGACCTCTTTACGAAGAAAGAGCATAAAATTTCAATAAAGCTTATCCAATAATAATTTGTGTAAATATTACAGTATCTGTTATATTGGAGGAACAATGTACGAGCCTGTCGTGGAGCGCTCTGTGTATTAGGGATTTACTGTAAGGTCTACTGTTCTCTGAACTACTAGTTAAATTCATGATACATTCTTACAATGACAGTAATCAGAAATGATAAAATACAAAGTGTGGTAAAGCCTAACCTACTTTGTAAGGATTATTTTTTACAAATTGCGTTTTTACTCCTCAATTTTGAAATTATATTTGTAGTAAAAGATTTTTTTACATTAGGATTTAAGCTTCTGACTATTAGCCGACCTGTGTAATTGTTAGATTAGAGTTATAGCTCGTCCTGGTAACAGTATGGGTACTTAATAACGTTATACCAATAATCAAACCTAACTTAAAATCAGTATTAACCATTAATCGTGTGATACATTGTCAAAAAGTAATTTACAAGCTCAAAGAACAAGTTGTTACCATTCATTAGGCAATAAATATTCAGGAACTGTATCCAAGTAGCCTGGAGTACGTGACTGATCCTATCTGTTGAACAAATAAAGGAAGCAAAAGTTTTGTACCTGAATGTCATGGTCAAGGTACTTGGGTCTTTGTCCGCGCTTAGATCTATTGTCTTAACACTGCAGTTATTCAGTGACGTCAGAGCTATGTTTAACTTTTCCCGAAAGGTATTGCAACCCCAGTGTGAACGTGTGTACATTATTAGCGAGGTGGTTCGTAATTTCGTGTAAGGAATTTGCGTTTCTTTAAAATTATACTAACTGTAGTGATGCTCAATTTTATAATCAATAAATTTTCAAATTTAATTAAAAATAATTTTAACAGCCTAAAACGTATTTAACAAAGATCTAAATATTATTCGAATTTACTTCACCATTGTGTTAATTTTGAAATAATGTTATATTTAAAGTGAGATGGGAGATATTGTGATAATACCTGGCAAACAATATGAGGCCGGATAACTGATGCTGATAATACTGTTGCATATTACCGTTCGTTTATATATGTAATGACATTTATATTCCACCAATGTCGCGGTACAATCTGTTTAAAACATATGATTAGAGTATAAATGCTCCTGAGATTGATCATGCATTGCATTTAAAGTTTTGGTTAGTAAATGTATCAAGTTTGTATAATATAAACGAGTATTAACTCTTCATATAAACGAATAATTAGAACGATATAATACGAACTAAGACGACCTGTCCGCTTAATTGGTTGTCTCGGTATGCGTTAACATGCGACTAAACAGTAATAAAAATAAACATAACCTCAACGTTAACATAACGAAGAAACAATTGACCAACATGTCAGTTATGTGGTGATAAAAGGCGTTCAAGTAAATTGATTGTTTAGATATTGAGATGTTTGTTTTGTTTGCGATTTACAAAAATGGAAATATTTGACAAAAAGAGCAATTTTATTTTATAAATTATTTCTTTTAGGCGATTTTAAGAGAACTTTAATGTTTTCTAAATTTAAAAATATATTAATATCATTTTTTTTAAATATTAAAATTCTGTTATTACTAATTACTTGGCAATTCATTTAATCTACAGCTATTTGCAAGCGAAGGACACACACAAACACACACACACACACACAATGCTGTATTCGTGAAACAAAACTAATATCAAAGTAAAAAGCCCTCTTTATTTACTGTATTCACAGGACATGAAAGCGAAATAGCCGTATAAATATCAAAATCGCTGTTCACATACTTTCTACCTTTTACTTGGCAATGTTTTAAGCTAATGCGAATACATAATACATTTTCACTCTTAGTATATTCGGTTGGTACCACACTACTCGTACATAAGAATGATTTAATTCCCAACTTTCACCAGCCTGATAATTACCTGCAACAACAATTACACTTTAGAACAGTCACCGGCCAGATTGTATGTAACCTAACTGCTGTAATTGTCATCTTGGGCGTTCATTGCAGTGCAGATGTGGCAAGTATAAGTTTTATCTTCAAATATATTGCTTATATAGAAGGCCAACAAAAAAAAAATTATTTGGGCTTAAAAAAATTATGTTATTAAACTTTTCCTTCATGAAATTAACTAAAAAAATACAAATTTAATAATCGAACTGTTCTTACTCTGTTGACTATCTCATATGATGATAACTACATTAACGTTAAAAATTGAATTAACTTTAACGTTTGTTTTTGTATATCTAAAGTTTTATATTTTGTTTGAAATGTGTTGGTGTTAATTTGTTTAAATTAAAGAATAAACACATTTTAAAAATCCTAAAATATACCGTGTTTAGTGTGAATTAAAGTGGTTAATTGCTGATTAATATTTTGAATTGACGAAATGCGTTTTCAAAAATTTTAAATATATTCATAAACGGAACTCTAAACCTTTTTTTAATTACCTTTCTTAGAAAAGATTAAAATCAAAATTGAAAATAAATGAAATAATTGAGAAAGAAACCAAACGTTGTAAGAAAAAAAATAGTCGATACAGTAAATATTAAAAAAAATATTTAAAAATTAGAAATATATTCAAAAATGGAATTTTAAACTTTTTTTAAATTACCTTGCTTAAAAAAGTTTAAATTCAAAATTGAAAATAAATGAACTAACTGAGAAAGAAACCAAACGTTGTAAAAAAAAATATCCGATACAGAATCAAACAGGTATTGCAATGATTACTACAAGACGAAATCCACTCTTGGCATATTAAATTAAAATTATCGAGTTTAATTGAATTCATAGAAACGAATTTCTAAAACCGAAAAAATTCAATAATCTGACGCAATTATTTACCAAGCAAAATAGGTTTCAAAATGGCTGTTGTGCTACTTCTTAAACAATATAAAACATTAATTTTTTAATTTTAAATTTAATTTTAAAAACTAAAACTTAAAATGTCAAATATCACTTAAGTAAAGTGAAAATTCACGCTTTTGAAGTTACAATGACTTACAATGAAATAAAAAAAAATATGAAAATCTATTAACAAAGTTTAAGGACGATTGAAAAATATTAAAACAAAAGTGTCTATTACATAAAATTTACATTGATACATTTAAATGACGTATCCAAATTCGTTTTTTATCACACTGACAATGTTTACATTCATTTCGTAACAGTTGACTGATATCAGACATTTGAATTACTTTGTATTGGTAACAATGATTTATAGATAATAACTACGTTTGTAACTCACAAACATAAAATTTTTTAAATATGATTGTAAATGTTTAATGGCTTTAATTAAACTCTCACTGATCGATAGTCTAGCTATTACAATACAGTACATTCCTCACATAGGAATTTAACACATTGGTCACACTCTGTTTACTGTTTAGGTTAGCTAATTTCTTGATTTCGATTGGATAAAAACGAAAGTTATATGCTACATTACTGACGTTTGTGCTAAAACACGCCATTGTTTATTAAGTGAAAAATGGGTGCATAATTTTTGTTAATTCTATTTTATTTTTACAGCATTGTAAAAAGTAAAAATGAGGCATAAAATTTTAACTCATTGACGAGATGAAGAGTTTTTTTATCAAAAACATATAATATCAACAATATAATTGAAATGAACACTTTTCGCGTCCGAACTAGACTATAAGCTGTACGTGTTCTCTAGATAGTTCTAAATGATCAATACTGATCATAAAATGATAATGATAAAAAAAATTATGAGTACACACAGAAGAAAAAGGTTCTGTTCTCTACTGGGAAGCACAATTGAAGATAGCGTGAGCCAGTAAGAGTCATTGGGCAACGAAACAACATTTCGATAAGCGTAAATCAAATTTAGCACAAAAATGTTGGTAATATCTTAGTTACTCAGCAAATATGTAACACATGATTTAAAAATGCAAAACATTTTTTATCTAACACATTTATGAAAATATGATTTTGCTGTCCTAATTAGAAACTACATGAAAAAACGTTTTTAATTTTCAAATTTTATTTAAGTAACAAAATGAGTCATATCCATTCAAAATGAGCTCTGACTAAAGTGGGTCAACATTGTAAAAGTATATTAACATTGGTTATTACAGATTTAAAAAATATACGATAAGAAATTTCATGGCCGCCATTTGAAAATAATGTAGAGATTTTTATGACTAAGGAGTACGAGTGTTTTACCAAAATCAGTTTTTTTGTAAGCCTGAATTATAATATTTTGTGTTAGTTTAAATACAATCAACCCAAAACTGCTTACAATATGAACACACACACACACACACACACACACACACACACACACACACACACACACACACTCACACTCACGCATACAGGCTCATGCAATCAACTTTTAACGATTCCTCAAAACTTGTTCTAGACCTGTTTTTATGGCCAATTGTCTGGGAATGAATGATTCTTGTTTCAATAGTTCATGCGTAGATTACAACAAATGTATTTTTTGTAAAAAATCTGATAAATATAGAACTTGTAAAGTAAAAGCTAATTTGACAATTTCAGCTAGAGTAAAGCTTCTATAGTAAAACATAAGTTTCAAAGACATGCTTTTAGTGGTTTTGCAGAGATTGGAGAGCACTAATCAATGGAAATAAACAATAACATAACAAAGAAGAAGTTTAAAATCAGCTGAGTGGGTTATTGGTTAAAAATTGATTTAATTACACGTTTGACATTGCAGTATTCCTCGTATCGTTATAATTATGTTTTCTATGAGAAGATATTATTAAATTTTCTTCAAAGTGTTTGTTTACATGTTTTGTTTACTTGGAAATATTGGGAAATTCTGTCTTCGTCCTTTAAAAATATTTTGCACAATAAATTACATCTTCTTCAAATAGTACGTTTACCTAAAGGACAGTTTTTTTCTAAATATTGGAACGTTCCGAGGTTGCACATTAGTTAAGTTAATATCGAGCATAATATTACATTTTGTTGCCAAAATTTGTTTTTGAAACTCATTAATAATGAGGAAAGCAGATTAAATTATAATTGTAAATATTAAAAATGAACAATGGTGTTCACAAAAAATACAATTCATAAATTGCACCAATTAACCTTGAAATTTTTTGTACTGAATTTTTGTTAAAATGGTAATAAGGTAATCATTCCATTTGCAGATAATGCCTAGGGTAGTTGTATAAAAAAAAGTCAATTTTCCTTATATTTTAACATACATTTTACTTTAAATGGTGTTGTTTCAATAAAAAACATCAAATTTACTGTTTTTATCATTAAAATTATAACAAAATACTGTAAAATGTTTTTCAAAGTTACTTTAATAAAGTGATGCAAAAGCACACTTAATGTATTTCTTTCAACATTACAATGTGTATCATTTATGGTTTCACGTTATTGTTTCTCACGCTAAGCCTAAAACGTACAACGGCGTTATGGAGCAACATAACAATAAGCTATTATTGTTTATTGTTATTTCAATAATGTAATTTTTGTTAGATAATATAATTAATGAATAAGCAATAAGTATATATCTAGGTTAAAACAATCGGTATGTTGAAGCAGATATTTCCAAGATGTGTTACATGAAGTAAAAACAACTTCGAATGACATTTTGTGTGATTCTGTATTTCGTTTTTGTTCACTTTATTTCACTTTTGTTCACTATATGAAAACTATTTGCAGTAACATTCGAGTGCAAGTTAATGTAGGGACGATCATTACATAACCTGATAGATAACACTGCAAATTGCTCAGTAAGCTTAAAAAATAAATATGGCAAAGAAATATAGCGCGAAAGATTGGCTAAACGTTTTTCTCCTCCTTTTATGAAAATTGTTCAAAAATTCTAAAAATACCTAATATTTGTAATTCTTAAAAAAAATATTATTTTCATATGTATGTATTTTTTAAACGTAATTATTGTTTAACATAAAATAAATATTTTTGACAAAAAATACCTGTACTGTATAAAATAGAGACGTTTATTTGTAATGAAAAAGTAAAATTTTTATTCAAAAGAACTGAAATTATGAATTTTGCAACTGAATTCTTGGTAAGCCACATTGAAACTTAAAGTACATAAAATATATTTTTTTACCCAATACGAAATACAAAAACATATTTACAGTATTTTAAAAGTTTTTGTGGAGTTTTTGCTTTTACCCAATAAAAAACAGGTAAAATATTTATAAAAAATATTAAAATAAAATTAATGTTCTAAAGCTTTTTAAAAGAAAACGGCAAGGGTTCAAAACATCTTTTCTTATTCGTGACAAAATGTTTATGATTTATAAGTAACAGAACAAATCATTTTAACTCAAATAAGGGGTAATATTAATCACTATGACTTAGAAGTCTTAACAAAGCAGTGGTTAGTATTAGGTTTTTCAAATATACAACTTTGCGCTAATAATACTTTTCCAGTATAATTTTTACAATTTTTTAACAAAATAGTCCACATAAAATAGTTTAAAATATGTAAAAATTGGGAGACTTTAACGCCTGAACAGTACAAGCACCAACACCTTACTTAAAGCGTGAAAGTGATTTAGAGTAGCGCAGACTTGCTGCCGACTCACCTCAGTACTCTAGCAGGTCCACAAGGAGACTGACATCGGTCCGAAGGTCGGCCTGGAGACTTGAGTGGGGCAACGCTTTCCATTTCCAACATACTTTCTCACATAGACCAACTTCTAGCAGACTATTTTGTATCGGCTAATATAAACAAACTTTTACATTAAATTATTTTTAAAATTAAAATAACACCGGGTAAGTCCTTACCATTCAAGGTAACCGATCAGGGTCAACGTTAATTAATGCGCGCTTTTACTAAGAGATTTTTATAGAAATGTTCTTGTATTTATTGTTTTTCCTTAGTTTTACTTACCGGAATTAAAACAGTTTCCAAAAAAATATTGCAAATTTCGTTGTAAGTACATTATTAACGTAAAATGAAATGTAGGGCATCATATAATTTCGTCATCCTTTCTGTAAATCCATTAAAAAAAGTGAGTACAAACTTACAACACATATAAAAATTGGAAATGTTTGCCTAAAAACGGTCTTAAATGTGATGTTTTTCCAAATATAGTATAAAATTACCAAAACTCAGAGTTTTTCCCGTAAAAAATTTGGAGAACATCGGCCGATTTCGTGTAATATCTTCTTTATCAAGAAAAAAATCATGTTACAAAAAATCATATAAACAAAAATATATGCACGATAAACTTAAAATGGCACGATAAATCGACAAAGGGAATATATGCATATGCAAAGGGAAGTGTGCATATTTGTCATCCGAAAATGGACGTTGCAGGCTATTCAAACAAATCTGAAAAATCTTGTTAACTCTGGGTTTACTGGAATTAGCGTTGACTGCAATTGACGGTGAAGTTAAAATTCTATCCGAACACCCAGAGAATTTCGTTTCTTGAAAACCAAAGTTTAAAGAAAAAATTGGTTAGAAAATAAAAAGAAAGCTAAGAAAATTGTTCGGAGGTTTTCATTTATGTTGACACAAAGAAAACTGATGTTTCTGTCGCTAATGCAAAACAATCGCGACAAACAGATGTCTCGTTAACCTGATAGAAGCGAACTTCCAAAAGTATTTTTCTTTATATTATCTTTTTTAAATTCTCATTTCACTGTCATAACCAGCATTAAAATCTTCATATATTAGCATTTTAAACTATCAAATTACATTGAAAATACGAAATAAACCCTGACCGCTGTCAAAAACATTCCTTAATTTCATCGCATGAGGAAAATTATAATGCTGGTGTATCCAGTTTTTAACGCTGATTACGATTGAAAATCACATTTTAAAAACAAATTAAGAAAAAATGTTTAAAATTTTTAAAGATGTGAAATGTCTGCCATTTTGAAACTGTTAAAAGAATTTTGCTAGTTAATTACCAATTAAGGTATAAAATACAAGCACATTTTGCTAGTCCAAGCTATTACCGGTAGTCAATTTTTGTGCCAAATTTTAATGAAATCGGACCAAATTCCGTGCTGAAACACAGAACACACACACACACACACACACACACATCTCTCTCTCTCTCTCTATATCTCTATCTATCTATCTATCTATCTATATATATATATATATATATATATATATATATATATATATATATATATATATATATATATCTATCTATCTATCTATCTATCTATCTATCTATCTATCTATATATATATATATATATATATATATATATATATATATATATATATATATATATATATATATATATAGATAGATAGATAGATAGATAGATAGATAGATATTTACATAAATTTTAACGACCCACATAATATATAGCTAATGTTCCAGTAGAAACTCTTTAATAAGCAAGGCGGATTTGCACACAAACGTTCATTAAAACCTGACATCTTCAGATGTGGATGTTGTTCCCTTCAGTATTTCAGGCATGCAGATTTAACCTTCATTGTGACAAAGAAATTTGTTGCACGGGTTCTTCAGGAGATTTTCGTAAGGCTTGTTCAAGGACTGCCTCGGTGGCCTAGTGGATAGCGTACTAGGCTTTCCCCTCGAGGACCTGGGTTCGATTCCCGACGAGGACTTGGCATTTTTATACGCTATAAATCATCCCATCGTCTGCATTAGCCCAAGTATGCACAATAGTCAAATGTTAAACACCAAAAAAAAAAAAAAAAAAAAAAAAAAAAAAAAAAAAAAATCAAGGAAGAAGCAAAGGACCAGAGTTTCTGTACACAGTTGAAGGTGAATAGAATTTTAAACGTTTTTGCGAAAAAAAACTTCAGAAGACTGTTTATAGAAAAAATGTCTACTTTTTAACTTATCTAAAAGTGGTTAGTTTTTAATTTGTAGGACGGTATTTGACAGAAGTTAATCAAAGAACTCGGTTGTCAAAGAAGTAGCTGACGTGATTTGGGTATAGTCAATAGTCATAGACCTGTCTTCTAACAAATTGTAGTTATAAATTTTGATTTAAAAATTTATTTGCTTAAAAATAAAATTTCCTTATGGCTTTTGCAACATATGTTTATAAAAAGACGCAACACAAGACAATAGATTTAAAACGGCAAGTTAAACTTTTGATTAATTTTAACGCTTCGTTAAGCAATAATTGACCCTTATTAAACATTATTCTTGAAGAAAACAATTGAAAGAATTAACTCTCAATGATACTGTATAAACTTTAACATTGTTCTTCAGCCATTATACCTTTTAACGACAAGGAATTTATATGTGTATATAAACGCTAGAAGGCTGTAATGTATTACGAAACTTATAAGTTCTTGTTCAGGTTGCTGCAACTGTTAATTTAGCATGCAAAAGTTATTGTGATCGTTAAAAACAAAACCTAACTTTGAGACTTTTTATTATTATCTATTTCATATCCACTGATTAAAAAAAGGGATTTTACATGATATTTTTACAAAATTTGGTATCGCTAAAATCCAAAATAGCGACTATAAATTGGTTTCATATTTTTGAATTTAATCTTAATTTTCTTCACACACACACACACACACACACACACACACACACACACACACACACACACACACACACACACACACATGCAGAGAGAGAGAGAGAGAGAGAGAGAGAGAGAGAGAGAGAGAGAGAGAGAAAGAGATTCGCTCATAAGAATTTATTTGCTTTTGAGTTCAACGATTTGATTTCGGTAATAAAATAGTTTAGAATTAAAAGTGTTACTCACTGAAAACTGAATTTTATATTTAGCATGTTATAAAGGTATGTATGATATACCTTTAAAACAGATAAAAATACAAATCACATTGTATGAATCTATACAAATATCAGTTTGTTTTTTAAATGACGTGCATTGGCAATCTCGGTGGCCTAGTTGATAGCGTTTCACCCCGAGGACCCGGGTTCGATTCCCGGCCAGGGCTTGGCATTTTCATACGCTATAAATCATCCAATCGTCTGCATTAGCCCAAGTGTGCACAATAGTCGGACGTTAAACACCAAAAAAAAAAAAAAAAAAAAAGCAATCAAAATAGTTTTATCAATAATGAGCCTGTAGTACATATAAAGTAATGTAGTTAATAGCTTTTCTGTAGTGTAGTACAAAATGTAACTACTTTAACAAAACTAAATTTTATTAAAATGTTGAATGAATCTCAGTTTTCCTTCTATTTTAACATACACTTTACTTTAAAAGAAGTTTTAATCAAAAATATCAAATTTGACTTATTTATAATTAAAATGGTAACATAATAATGTACAATGTTTTTGGAAGTGATTTTTAAAAGGTCTACACTGTTTTTTCACCCAAAATATCCGGTATGAAAATTATTGATAAAGAAATCGAAACGTAGCCTGTTTTTTTTTTAAAAAAAACCTTCATCAGCTTAAGTACAAATTAATTAGTTCATATACTGGAAGAACCTCATAGACTGCTCCACTGATGTGAAGGAAGTTATTAATGCAATAGCTATCCTACAAATGTGATTTTGTTGTAGATGTAAACCATTAGTCGATCTTGTAAAAATTGTTTATATGTATTAAATAAATAAAAAAAATTTAAAAAAATAAAAATATAATGGAAGCGTAAAAGCCTCCTATAAAATATGAAATAAAGGTATTTACAATAACTTTGGATAGGAACATGTGCTATTACATTCTTTTCAATCGATTTCTTATCGTCATTTCATTATCCTATATCATATATATATATATATATATATATATATATATATATATATATATATATATATATATATATATATATATATATATATATATGTATGTGTGTGTGTGTGTGTGTGTGTGTGTGTGTGTGTGTGTGTGTGTGTGTGTGTGTGTGTGTGTGTGTGTGTGTGTGTGTGTGTGTGTGTGTGTGTGTGTGTGTGTGTGTGTGTGTGTGTGTGTGTGTGTGTATGTGTGTGTGTATGAGAGAGAGAGAGAGAGAGAGACCGTGTGTTTGTGTAATAACTTATACTCTTTTTAAATAAGGAAATAGAAGAATAATCAACTATATTTAAACAAGTAAGTATGGTAAAAGTGATATGATAAAATGTGCTCAAAATTTGCTCTCGTGAGAATATTCATAACTGAAACCAGTGAACCGAATGTTAAACAGTAAAGCAAACTTACGGTTCCAATGATTACCGAAACAAAAACAATGGCGATCAGTTTTGTTTTTGGGGGGAGAATTGATTTACTCCCGAAACTTAAATTTCGTTTCAAATTCGCAACAAATTTGAAGTGAGGTATGAGTATTCACAAACGGCCAAAATTTTGAAAAATTAAAATGGATTTTTTCCTTTTTTTTAATAGATCTTGAACTAGTCCTTTTTTAAATAGGTAATGGACTATGTAATTATTTTGTGGATTATAATTATGTAAAATTTGAACAAAATTTTTATAACTTTTTTTAACCAAAAAAGGTATTTCACAAATCTTGTTTTTAATAATAGTCCTTGATCATGTCTTTAACATTGTCGCTAAAATACTGGCAAGGAAGACTTACAAGGTAAATTTCATTAACATGGATCAATTAGTTCAGTGTTTTGTAATTAGTAAACACACACACACACACACACACACACACACACACACACACACAAACACAGATAGAGAAGAGAGAAAAAGAAAAAAGAGAATATTTGAAATTAAAACGTGAAAACTCATCAAAATATCAACAACATTTTTTTTATTATCATAAGGAAGTATAATTAAATATTGATTTTTTTCACTTCGTATGGTTAGAAAGTGATGAGCAAAAACATAATTTATGTGTGCCCTCTGTACTGACCGAAATACCAAACAATTACTAATTTTGTGTCTACCTTTCCCACAAGCCGTCTCCTGCATTGACCCTAATTACGCTTAGCAGTGCCAGTATAATCTGTCCAACGTCCTTCGGCGAACTATCTTACTGTCATCCCGATTCTGAGTGACCTTTTGGTCGCCTCACGAGTCCGACCTTCCCGACAGCAGAGGATCTTACGTTCTCAGTTCTTAGGAATGTAAGGGCTGCCTACGTCGAAGCCGCTAACACAAGTGTAAAGGTGATTTCTTAAGCCAAGAGTTTGTTTTCCCGACATACAAAGGTTCACAATGTGTAATAAAGTTGAATAGCATTACTCGAAACATTAAGCTGTCCTGCTGACTGGAGCGAATCATCAAAAAATAAAAAAATTTTAATAAATTAAATGAACGAAAACGTTTTTACTTTGTAATAAAAATACGAAAATGAACAATGACCGTCGGTATTAAACTTTTTAATTGTTAAAATTTTCAAACGGTCTCTCTCTCTCTCTCTCTCTCTCTCTCACACACACACACACACACACACACACACACACACACACACACACACACACACACACACACACACACACACATGTGTTTTAAAGAGGTGGTTCAGAACTAATTTCATTTTAAAATTCAAAACAATATTAGGCCTACAAATACACAACCAACATGTAGTTCACTTAAATGAGTTCGGGTTCAAGCACGTCTTAGTTTATTTTTCATTACAGTACTTGATCGCAATTTTGAATTTCAACCAATTACAGGATTATATGCCTAAACTTAAACTCTAATAAGTTTTGCTTTTCAAATTTGTACAAAAACAACTTAAAAAAAACAACTTTCTTGCAACAAATTTTTGGCAATTAATCGTAATGAACAGTATTTTATATATATATATATATATATATAACATTATAAAAATATAATGTTGTGTGTGTGTGTGTGTGTGTGTGTGTGTGTGTGTGTGTGTAATAAAGTACTTAGAAGACAAAAGGATTCAAGTTACTTTGTTATATTTCTTTACGACCTTGAAAGTCTTGACATTCTGTAATAAACCAGACCATAACTGGTGACCTTCAATCAGATAATTCTTCAGTGCATCGAAATGCATTTAAATAACCCTCTTATAGTATTCGTAGAAATATATTTATTAATTCTTCCCTTTTCAATTTGGATTGTAAAATTTTAAAAATAATAGTTAAACTTTAATGCTAATATAACTGATGAAACGAATACAGACAATATTTTTATATAACTTACTATCTAAGCAACATTTTCCCCGATGTTAATGATAAATATCGCATCAGACCCAGAAAGTATTAATTTCATTTATACCTAGAATATGAAGTAAAATTACAAGTTTTAATAATTACGATTAGTTCGGTTTTACCACAATAATAATAGCGGCACAGCTCTCTCACAGACGTGACACATTGATTTACCAATAGTGTTTCTCTTCATAACGTTTTCTTCAATTCCGAATTCATTATAATCAGCAAGAAAATCTTCATTATACGATTTTAAGCGTTCAAATTAAATTGAAAATACACAAATGAACCGTGATTGAAGTCAAAACATTTCTTAATTTCAACTGGTTTTGAAAATACAAAATGTTAATTTACGCCGGTTTTTACGGTGATCACGGAAGTGAAATTTTATTTTTAAAACAAAGAAGTTTTATATTTTTAATAATTAGAAATAGCTGTTATTATAAAACTGTTAATCGAATTTTTATAATAAAAGTGACCAACATAACCTCAAAATTGCTACCGCGCGAAAATCGGTAACGTGTTGTAGATCGGTAAAACAATAAAAATACGTCTAACACGGGTTTTGGGTGATAAGAAATCCATTTGTTTAAAAGAATACTCCATAACCGAACTGACACGGTTGTTAGGCCTAACACAGTGGTACGTAAAAAAAACCTGTATTTTTTTTAAGAATACTACGTAACCTGACACGGTTGTTAGGCCTAACACGGTGATGCGTGAAAAAACCATTATATTTTTTAAAGAATACTACATATCCTGACTGACACAGTTGTTGGGCCTATCACGGTGATGTGTGAAAAAAAACATTTATTTTGTTTAAAGAGTACTCCATCCTTAACTTACAAGGTTGTTAGGCCTAACATGGTGATGCGTGAAAAAAACTTTATATTTTTTTAAAGGAATACTCCATAAGCTAACTAACATGGTTGTTAGGCCTAACCCGGCTAAAATCAGCTTTATAGTATATAATAATAATATAATATATATAATTTAATAATAATATAATAAAATTTATATTTTATTACCTACATTATAATTGCAGGCAAAGCCGCAACGGGTAACAGTTAGTACACACACACACACACACACACACACACACACACACACACACACACACACACACACACACACACACACACACACACACACACACACACACACACACACATATATATATATATATATATATATATATATATATATATATATATATATATATATATATGTATATATATAATATATTATTTATTTAATATTAAATATTTTTACAGACCAAAATATTCGACTTTAATTCGATTAACATTTTAATCACTAACTGACATATATTTATCACTATTTTGAAACTTAATCGTCTACATTATTAGCCTAACTTATTCATTGTTTTGTGTTAGTAAAATTTATATTTTAAATTTATAAACCTAATTTATTTTAAAATGTTTTGGCGATTAATTGTAAATAACCATGATTAATTAAATGAAAAGTACTTCAGTCGATGCGAATAACGCTGTTTTAATTATTTGATCATGACCCTAAGAGATATCTCGTTCAGGATATGAGATCATCCCCGGGCATAAACCAGAGCATAGGCTTTGACCCGTACGCCACTGCTGAGAAAGTCCATGCTCGTGAAAGGAGGATGATGTCGATGTTACAATTCTGTTAAAAGGTCACAGGGTCTCGGGCCTACCACAAAATACACCTCGGTGAATGTGATTTTCCAAGTCTCTGAAAGCAAGTTGAGACGCTGTAATAAATAATATTAGGATGACCTATTGAGGGTCTAATGTAATCTGAAAGATTGTGTAACGGCAACACTGAACTGAATTATGAAAAGGTTTTAATGAAAGTTTTTTTAAAAGAATGCAAGGACAAAAGCTTATACTTCAGTGATAAATCAAAATTATAGATTAACTAGCTTTAATGTAATAGTTCTGTCCTTAATTAGCTTGCGTTAAAGTCACCGATATGGCGTCCTTTGTTGTCCTTATATATTAGATTAAATCTCGCTCTCAGCCCATAAATTTTTTAATATATTGATGTTTGAAAATTTTTTAATTTTATGGTTTATAAAAATATGAGTTTCAATTAATCTATTATTAATATATTAGATAAAAATATTAGTAGCATAATAATAAATACATGTGTTTTGAGTTTCGAATATAGCGACCGTTTAGTTAATCAACCTAAGTCTTTGATATCCTTTTTGGGTTATTACATATTACGAAACTTACATGTTTGTTAATTTTGTAATGATTTTTTCTGTAGTAATTTTAATATAGTAACTTTTAATATTTCTCTGTGCTACATGTTACAGTGTACAAAGTAGGACAACAGGACAATTTTTTCACCTTTGTGATTTTTGTCTTAAAAATAATTTTAATTTAACACCAAATATATCTTAAAGTACTAATGCATTTTTTAGAATTAGTAATTAAAAAAAATCACATTGTAATCAAACAATAATTTATAAAATAGAAAATAATACATCTATTTATAGGCTGAAAATTATAATTGTAATAGACAAAACAATTCTTTTTAAACTCACTCAAATATTTCTTTTTTACAATATCATTTTAGTTTTAAAATATTGTTTTCATCAAATTTATTTAAGAGCATCTAATATGTAATTTTATCGAATAATATTTGTCATATAAAAAATATTATATTTTTAAAACAATCATTTTACTGTATTTCAGCAACTTGTTTTTGTCCCCAAATACGTAAGAAACTGAACTGTTAGGTGAAGTGTAAATATTTTTGAAGCGATCGTTTCTATACCAGTGTTCAGGTCTTCATGTAAAAATATAAATGTCGACTGTAATCTTTTATACTACAATAACCTTCTATTGACAATTTTCCAAGCTTAATTTATGTCAAGTGATGTTACTTTTCCTTGTAGATGTACTTAACTGTTAAGTAAACTTTTATGGTGTCTAGCCTTGAAGCCCGCTATCGTTCCTATTCCAAGTATTGCTTCAAGTCTTCCTATAACAACAATACAAGGAGGAGTTCCAGTCTCTGCCTACGTGTGCATTACCGGTTAAATTGTTCTTAAAAGCTTATTGTTAGTTTTATGCGTTTAAAGACTTCGAAATGATTGTAAGTTAAATTGAGTTATACAATCGTAATTTTAATTACAGTAATTAAAGGCAATAACTTATGCGCCAAAACAAAGACTAATGAAAGAAAACAAGTAAAACGTTTTAATTTAAACACCCGCTGCAATTACATTTGTAGACTATAAAAATTGTTCAATATGATTTTTTATTGTTTACTAACTGTGTTTCAGTGATTTGCTAACGTTATTTTTCAGGAAATAAAAATTACAGTTGATTGGTTTGAAAGTTGCTTTTTAATTTTGTTTCAAAATAAACTGTAGTAAGATTGTATCTTGGGAGAGAATTCTTTTTATTAGCTGTTATTAAAATGCATTGTTAGTGGTAAATAATTTTTTCCTCAAAGTAAGTTATATTATTTGTTAAAAATTCTAAATATTTACCACCAGCTCTGTAGTCAGGAAATATAACCATATAACAAATATTTTAAAAGAAGAAATACAGCAGCATTGTCGTATAGTCAAACCGTTTAGCTGTTGAAGCTTTTGGAAATACCATTTATTAAAAGTCAGGTATTTTGAGTACCTGCCATTTTGTTTAAAACAGGTTTTTGCCTATTTAAGATAAGTTAACCCTCAACTTTAACCTACTAGAAATTGTATTTAACAAATATAAACGTTTCCGTTGAGAAAGCTGACGAGTCGTTTGGTCGTGGACAGCAGCAAAATTGTGATTTCAACGTGACAGACATTGAGTCAGACAGAAATTTCTTCTGATTCTCTTAAGCAAGGGTCTACCACTTTTTAATTTTCTATGAGAAGATTAAAAAACAAGTAATATAAAAAAATAAGCCAATTCCTACTTAGGTCATGCGCTTCCAAATCGTCAGCGAGACAGCTGCGTGCTGCGATTCCTAAAACAAACATATGATGGAAAATAAGTGTTATTTAAATCAAATCCTATCGTATAGTCTGTACAAATATGTGTTATTAATATTTGACAAAAACTGTATTAACATCAAGTGCCATCCATTACAAGTTTAAAAAAATGTATTTTAACTTGAGTGGATGAATAATAGGAATTGCGAAAGAAAATCCTATCGTATAGTCTGTAAAAATATGTGATATTTATACTTGACTAAAAACTGTATTAACATCAAGTGTCATCCACTACAAGTTTTAAAAAAAAATTTGAACTTAAGGGGATAAATAGAAAGTAATTTATTAATTATTGAAAATTTTAATAAAATATGTAAATAAATATATATAGGAAAAGTGTGAACTAATAGTAGGAATTGAAAAAAATAAAAAATACACGAGCTTCTTAATTAACTTAATTAAATTATTGTCTTATCAACTTATATTATTGTAACTTGCTTAACTCACTCAATACCTAATTGTAAATTTTAAAGGAATTCCAAACTGTACTTTAAAATTAAATTTTTCCACCGGTAAAGTTCTATGTAAACTGAAGTAGTTTTTAACTAAATATTTAATTTAAAAAATCCCATTAGAACTTTTCAAATCTGGATTCTACGTGTGGAGCGACCTTCTTCTTTGTACTTTCATTTAACATTCCAGATACCTGTACTTTAATCGTTGTCTGACTATTGGTATAAATATGAATTCTAGTCTTCTTGAAAACCCCGCCTTAAATTCTCCAAAACTGTGTGCCATATATGTGGCTGTAAATCACGAGAAAGGATAACTACACATATTTACTTTTACTACATTCAAATGCCTTAATATACGCGCATGTAATGTTCTGTAAGTCATATTTCTATTTCAAGACCTCTCATTTCTACATCAGTTCTTGCTTGGCGAAATTACAAAAATACTGAGACAGATTCGAGTGTAGTTACATTGTTGGGTACCGCCAATGCGTTACGACAATTCTTCGTCTTCGTATTATTTATAAACAACGTCGGTTCTGCTTACGGAAAATCGTTAAATTATTCATATTCATTATAATCATGTAAATCACTTAAACTCCAAAACAAAAACGTAATTTGATAATCGATTAAAAAACAACAAAAAAATTCAATGCCAAGGCTATTAAGCCAACCTATTTTAAATAATTTCACGGCCTGTGCCAAACCGTTGTGAATCACTTACGGAAAACACGAGAATAATCAAGTGAACGGTAATAAGCGACCTTGGACTTTATAGGCTGGAGTCTGTTAAGTCACTCGACCACAAAATTGCTTTCAACGTTCGCGGAATAAAGTGAATCAGTAAGGCGCTCCTTGATCCATTTTCACGTGGTTTCATGTCAGTTTAGTGACTCCCCGTCATCACCAACTACATAACAACAACATTTAATCAGAAGTACAAAAAGTGTGTGTGTGTGTGTGTGTGTGTGTGTGTGTGTGTGTGTGTGTGTGTGTGTGTGTGTGTGTGTAGTAGGCTATCCTTTATTACGCTATAATGGCACGAGCGCTCACTACATGAATTTAATAAATGAAGACTAATTGAATTTACACATTTTTATGATATTAAGAATTTGTTATGAGATTTTATAAATAACATGATGTATTCGGTTTATAAATAAATATGAAGTAAATAAATTTTATGTTTACATATAAATAAATGAAGGCACACAAAAGAGTGAAAACGTCTGTGACGTTCGAAATATGTATTACTGTTACTATTATTATTATTAGTATTAGTATTAATATTAATATTAGTATCATTATCATTATCATTATCATTATCATTATCATTATCATTATCATTATCATTATCATTATCAGTATCCGGATCCGCATCAGCATGAACATCAGCATCAGCATCAGTATCAGTATCAATGTCAGTATCAGTATTATTAGTAATAGCGTATAATAGTAATAGTATTAAAAAAAAACGCCCTGATATATTTCTTTTCTTTCGAAAATATTTGAATAAACGTTTCAGTTAAAAAAAAATTATGGGTGAAATTTGTTCATCACCCAGAAAAAACTGTTAAAATATCCACTCTTAGAAGTTTCCACTTTTAAGATTTCCGTTTTGATCTCTTTTTGGAAAATCTATAAATTGATAAAAGTGGGAAAATTTATGATAACGGTTTTAAATAAAATTGACTAAAATGTATTCAATAAATACCACTCAAAACGAAACGTTCCTATTTCAAAAAATCATGTTTGACTGTTAAATATGTAGTTATATGCCACATAGTTTGGTAGTGAATATTGGATTAGTGTTTTTGTACACCCATAACATCACAATGTTGGAAATTATGTTTTAATTAATCGTGAAATTAATTATTAGAAAATCGTTTTAAAAGCTGGATGAATAAATTAACAGTTGTGTTTACAGTCGGTATTGTGTTGGTGTGTTAACAAATAGCAATTATAATTTAACCTATTATTTGGCGGTAGTTTCTGTGAAGCGTGCAGTAATGCGCATGCTCAAGTAAACAATGCCTGGAATGCCATCGCGTCGCATCTCAGCTTGTTTATTCGCCTTACTTAAGGTCATTATGATTTCGCTCAGTTATATAATAACGTAATCTTATAATTAATAATCCAGGTTAGCTTTGAAGATTTTTAAGATTCACAGACGAAGCGTCAGATGAAATTTAAATTTCCTTTAACTTCTGCATTACATAAACAATATGTTATTAAAAAACGGCGCAGAAACATTCCCATACTAAATTATTTCCTCAATAACTCCTGTTAGGTTAGGTTAAGTTATGTTAGGTTAGGATATGGATAGGTTAGGTTAGTTTATGATTAGGTTAGGTTATGGTTAGGTTAGGTTAGGTTGTGATTAGGTTAGGTTATGGTTAGGTTAGGTTAGGTTGTGGTTACGTTAGGTTGGATTATGGTTAGGATATTGTTAGGTTAGGTTAGGTTAGGTTGTTAGGTTAGGATATGGATAGGTTAGGTTAGTTTATGATTAGGTTAGGTTATGGTTAGGTTAGGTTAGGTTGTGGTTACGTTAGGTTGGATTATGGTTAGGATATTGTTAGGTTAGGTTAGGATTACATTACCAAGAAAATTTTTACAACCGGCCTGAAAATCGGGTAATCAAATTTTGGCTACCGATTTGAAGTGGTCGCCGTTGAAATTGCCGATGACTTTTTTCTGTCTGATTTTTACCCGTCAATTTCTTTTATTTCTACTTTGGTACACCGATTTCAGTTAAGAATCTTCATATATAAACAAATCTCGATAAATCGAAATGCGGTAACTTAGCCTGTGTTTTTCTTGTCCATAGTTTCAAAATCGTATTTTTGCTGTTAAAATTTTATTGTAAAAATTGTTTGTGCTGAGCTGAAGCCAGTAAAAAATTTAAACTGCTCCATTTTTAAATTTATATTACAGTAATTTAAGTGTTGGTTAGGTTCGGTTCTAATTTCAAGTTCCTGGGTGTGGCTCTTACAGTAATGGCCACCCCAATAACTCATTTTTAAAATTGAAATTTTCTAAAAATGAAAGGTAATATAAAAGGACAGTATATTATCTACAATACTGCAGAGACTTGCTTGAAAGTGTGCGACGGTGCCCAGTTATTGAGAACGGATACATCAATTCATGTTTAGTTAAACTTACAGTTTAAACTGTGAGTTAAACTTAAAACTCACTTAGTTAAACATTTAATTCATTTTTGTTTTCTAACAAGAATAATTGGCAAATTTACTTTATTTTTACGTATGACAATTCATTTAAGTTAACAAGCCTGTTAGCTGTTGTTAGCAAGCAAAAAACTTCTATATATGTATGTTCATGTAGTCCTATACCGAGTTAGATACGTTACATTATCAAAACTAGTATAACCTAATTAAATTAAAATGTTATGCCTGAAATAAAAGTTCTGCTTTTTAAACATGCATCTATTTTTAAGAAGCAGAAATAAACAACACAAATCAAGTTACTAGTGACTGCTAAACGGTGAACCTGATTGAAAACTGACAATTCACTTTTAGTGATATTTTAAACTAATACGTTCATCATTAAAATGTATCAATCTCTTCAAATATTTAATTTTTTAAAAATAACATTTTACTTAACACCGTTCATATAACAATCTGTCACCAACGAAAAAAGTAATTAATTTTTTTTAATATGAAAAAGTAGTTATTAATTCATTTATATAAGTTATTTTTTGAATATTCGTGAACAGTACTATGTTATTCAGTATAATTATTTTTCGTCTAGATAATTAATCACTTTTTTACTAATACAAATTCGATTATTTGATAATATTACCGTGCGCTTTATAATTTTTCTAAATATTTTCTTTGAACAATTTCCTTTCAAAAATGCCAATTTAGCCAACAACTTTGCGGTTTGTACCGCAGTCATTACACAATCTGTTTAAACGTTCCTCAGATTGCATTATTCTTTAAACGTACAGCCTGCAATTTAATATATTCATTATAAGTGCAAATTTTATTATATAACTGAAATTAACATAAGTAACGGCTGTTCTTTTGACTTTTGAAACAGGCTGTGTGGCGGAAGGGGGGGAAGAAAGGTCAGGAACGTGATGGTTCGTCTTCTTAACTCATCAGCGAAATAAACGCGCGCGCACAAAAACGAGGAAAATATTTTATGATAATTTTAACCGTGAACGATTAATCAAAAGTGGGCGTAGTTTTGAGCCGGTGTCAGAAAAAAGAAACAATTACCAGGAAATTGTGAAATATTTGCGGGAAAGCAGAAACGGAATGAGTAAAACTTATTACAGTAACTTTGTCGCGGTGTATTCAAGTTTTGATATTCTTGAGTGTGAAATGTTACAAAGTAACCGAAGTCCAGTTTAAGTTAAAGTCCTTAAGCGATTGTAAGAAAAATTATTATTTGTTTTTTATTTTATTTTTATACTTTCATTACTCTATAAGGAAAAATACTATAATTGACTCAATATGCGGTGTGACATTTCACTGTCATATTCAAAACAAAATTAAGGTATGCAAACATACATTTAATTAAATTATTTCAAAAACACTAAAGAAATACTTAATAGCCAAAATAATTTATGTGTTCCTCTTTCATCGAAAAAAACATGTTATATATATCGATTGCTACCGACAAAAATTGGTTCATAAAGTTTGCCAAAATTGGTTTATTGAAATTAGGTCTTACTTTAAGAATCTTAAATGAATTAGTGTTGCAAATGTTTAAAATAAAATACATTTACAGTTTCAAAGAAAATCGGAAACTTTGTCGATGGTCAGGCTTTACTATCATAATGTAACTTTTCTACTTCAGTTTTTCTTTAATGGTTTGAGTTTTGATTAGTCATAATATTACGTAATATTCTTCAGCATTGGTATGTAAATACCTACAGAAGGGAAACAGTTCTGGGTCAGAGCAATATTGTTACACTTTTCAAGCTGGCAAGAAAGTCAAATTGACTGCAATAAACTAGAACCGATTTTTGTAATTGAAGACAATTATTACTTCAAGATGAAACTTAAAGAAGAAGAAACCAGACGTTCTAAACGTGGTATAAGAAAAACTAATGATCTCCGAGACTTTGACAAGAGCAATGACAAAAACCCCTTATCAAACTTGGTAAAAATAAGGTTGCTGACGACTTTTCTCGTGGGGGAATGCCACCTTCAAAAGACATCTTAGGAATGTTGGCTTAGCCGAACATACTGCTGAGAGGGAGAGGAAACCCCTCGCCAACTACTGGTAAACTGCAAGGCTTTAGCTACTAAGAGCTAAAACCGTGGGAGGTTATCCGTTAGGAAGGATTTACCCACAATTGATCCTTTCTAAACCCGAGACATTATGAAGATACTGGAGATGGAGGAGGTGCCATAACTAAGCAAGTCAGGAATATAGAAAGGACGCATAATAGATCTACAAAGGTCGTGGTGTAATATATTCATCTGATAAAATCTCTATCTAATTTGAATAAAATGTACTAAATTTGAGCCGAATTGTGCAAATACAGGTTAAGTTTAAAAATACAAATTTTGAACATCGGTTTTACAGAAATTATGTTAAAATGTTAGTTATTCGAAATTCAGATCAGCGTATGGAATCTAAAATAAAACTGGTTAATGTTTCCAAAAAGGAAGAAGCAAACCAACCCTCATAGCATTTCTCCTTTTAAATATTTAATACAATTTTTTAATTTTGTACAATTCAGATTTGTTTACACTAATTTTAATTATTCAAGTAACATATGTTGAATAAATTTCCAGCAAACAGATCTATTAAAGTTTCACCATTGTCTACGAGGTGTATTCAGAAAGTAACGAGAATTTTTAAATTTCGCGAGCTTAGAGAGTCCGATTGTCAAATATTTTTGTAATTATGTTGATACACATGCCCTTGAAGTATTATAAAACTTTCAACTGTTTTCATTGTTGACTTTGTCTCTGACAGCCACTAAGGTTAGACGTGTTTTTATGAGCTCGGAGATTTTCGTTTGTTAAAAGAAATGGATGAAAGAATTTGTATTAAATTTTGAATAAAAAAATAGAATAAAGTGTAACAAAGTGTGTGAAATGTTAACAAAGGCCTATGGTGAGTCTGCTATGAGTAAAACAAGTGTTTATGAGTGGTATAAGCGTTTCCAAGAAGGCCGTGAAGACGTTGAAGATGACGAACTCCTTGGATGCCCCAGCACATCAACAACCGATGAAAAAGTTGAAAAGTGAAAGAAATGGTTATGAACAATCGCCGAAGAAGAATAAATAAATATTTTGTTCAAAAAAATTAAAATTCTTTTTACTTTCTGAACAACCCTCGTATTTCAACTTAACAGAAATTCTCATGTTCTGTATACAGCTACAGCAATATACAGTACTAATCCTATTAGACTACATACTATTAGCAAATGCTGTTTGACGTAATATTTATTTTTAATTCATAATTCTTGATGCTTATACTGTTTTATCCAATAATCACATTTTCCTCCTTTTTTCAAATGCACATAAAAACCAGTAATAAAATACCCCCCTACAGCAGCTCTCGTCTCTCCAAGGCCTCCCAGCCCATTTACTTCCAATTACCACACTTTCACTTGACCAGATGATGCTAGAATATTCCCGGCCGAATAAAATATCACTCAAAATAAAACAAAATATCACCGCAGGTGGTTCCACAATTTTGTTCTTCTCAATATCATTCGCTGTGAACTGAAACTTTCACGCAGTGGCGCACTCTGCATCTTAGGTTACAAGAACCCACGCCCGGTTACTTAAGTTCTGATACAGTCCCGGACTTTCTTTACATTGCGGTTACCTTGAAACAGTAATAAAGGACATTATTTTTGTTACACAAAGTCTGGAGGTAACAGAGGTCATCTAGTTTGTGAAGAACATGTTTTATTAGTATTTATTACTTCAATTCTTTTCCCAACAGTTCTTAGTAATAAAGACAAACCATAAATCGTCAGGAGAATATAAAAGGTTGTCTTTATTAATGAAAACTATACAACAGATGTATTTGATTTAGAGTTTTTCTGGAAGTAAAACCTAGCTATGAAAAATATTTATAGGAGAAATTACATACAACTTAATTACTTTTAAATTAATGATGTGATAAACAATTGAATAGAACGGGTTTTATTCCTTGATTTTTTATTAAATATATATATATATATATATATATATATATATATATATATATATATATATATATATATATATATATATATAGTAGAAAATAGAAAATTTGTTTTGTTCTATACGAATGTTTCTCTGTAACACAGAAGTTTAGCTTCATGTTGACAAATCATAAACCATTTTAAATACATAAAACTTATGTAAAAATTCCAATTTCGTGAACAAAAAACCTTTACCTTTATAATTTACATTGATTAATTGCGACCTGCACAGTAAGACTGGAATAAAAAGAGCATACCAGCACAAAACAGCAATACGAAGTCACTAATGTCAGATCAGTGCTTATGAGTTACAGCAAATCACCTTGGTAAAGTGAATTGCTTACGTAATGCTTACTAGTATTTTTTAAAAATCTTAAACATCAGCTATGGAAAAGCATAGACTAGAAAACTGTGTTTGACATTTACTAATAACTTTATATTAATGTATACTTTCATTTGCGCAAGCTTTCAAAACATTGAACATTTTCTAATAGCAATGCTATCATCTCTACACTTCTACCATGTAGTTCACTTCTACACGTGTATCATCTCTACACTTCTACTTCGCTTTTAGTAGTGATGCTAACTTTCTAGCTGGGATTCCAAAGTTTCTAGTAGTAAAGCTAACATCTTGAGTAGTGATAAAAATGTATTTAATAGTGATGTTAACACAACTTGTCTAGTAGCGATGATGATATAAGTAACAGTGATGCTAACGATCCTATTACTAAAGGCAACATCTCCAGCAGTGATGATAAGGTAATTAATCATAATAATATTTTTGGTAATGTGATAGTGTCTCCAGTAGTGATGCTGACATATCTGGCAGTAATTTCAAAGTTTCTAGTGATAATGATAACACCTTGAGTAATGATTAAATGTCTTTAGTAGTGATGAAACATGTTTAGTAATTATGATAATGTTTCCAGTAGCGATAAAAACATCTCTATTAGTGTTAATAACACTTTAGTAATTAAGGGAATGTCTCTAATAGTGATTTTAACGTCTCAAGTAGTTATAAAGAAGGACATTAGTAATGATAGAAATGTCTCACATTAACAGTGATGTTAACATTTTAGTAGTTATGTTATCATCTTTAGTAGTGATTATAACATGTCTAGCAGTGATGCTAACTTTAATAGTGAATATAACCTCTTTACCAGTGATTCTAACTTTTCTAGTAGTGCTATTAACATCTTCCTTGATGAAAATAATCAGAGGTGACTAAATCCAGTGAAAGTTAATGGAGCCAATTCCCCCCAAAACGATATTTATCCCCTACAAAAATAATTAATCATTCGAGTGTATACAATATAGAGGCTTTGATTTTGGTATTCACTATTCAAAGTGTCAATCCCCACTGCGGATGGATCTATCATAAGATTTGATACGAAATTCAAAATATGATGTGAGTTTGAAATCATACTCTTTTGTTGAGAGAGATCATACTCTTTTTTATAAAACTATAATTAAAAATTACTGCCCTCCAAAAATATTCAGTGGTGCAATCTCGCCATCCTCTCCCACTCCCGTCTAGGTACTTAAGTTTTATATTTATATGATATATATATATATATATATATATATATAGTTTTATTGAACTTGGTTTAACATTTAAAAGTGACAAAAAGAATTGACAAAGTGAGTCAGACAATGTTGCTCAGCAGTAATGACTGCATTGATTAAATTACGAGCTGGAAGTTATGCAAATAAATTCCAGGCCTTTTTAGAACGTAGAACATATCTAGGACTAAGGTCACAACTGAATGCCAAACTGGGAGCCTACACTTTGACTTAAGCTTGCTACAGCTGCCCTTTTGTTTATTTTTATTTCGTCTGTTGTTCAGTCCGCCAGTACTCTGATTTGTCCATCATTTTTTAAAAATTAAAATATGTATTTTTTTACTAAAAACATATTTTCAGATTATGTTTATATTTTAAGTAGTTTATGAATAAATTTAATCCATAAAAATGTTGTATTTCTGGAACTGGCTGATGGTGTGAAAAATAAATAAGTGTATTCATATAGATTCCAAAAAAACGATGATCTAACAATTTCGAAGACTGGCGTGATGGTTATAACTTTATAAATAAAGTTATAGTTTTCAATTTTAAATTGTTCTTTGCGCTTTCCCTCTAGATTCCTAACCTTTGTTTTCTGTACATGTCCACGCAGATCAAACACTGCTGTCGCTCCTGCTGGCTGTTAGATGCCTCAATAAATGTCCGTTTGTTTTTTGTAACAATTACCACATCGTTCATTCCACTAAGTTTTAGTCAATATATTATCATTACTACTTAAAATGTTATCATTACTACTTGAGACATTATCATCATTTCCAAAGACAAAGCACTACTGAAGATATTATCATTATTACTAGAAAGTTGCGATCACTGCTAATAATTACTAGTATTTATTTTTTAACTGATATCAAAATACATTTTCATTAAAAATAAATTCTCCAACGTTAAATTTATAATTCATCTCACAAATATGTAAAAACATAGAATACAATAAATAAAAAATTATATTATTTAAAAATTATACTGAAATTAAGTAATTCTATCTTTAAGACGTAAAATTTGTATGACGGATTCAGATTATTTGATTATTGAAAGAATGAAATCATAAAATATATAAACAGTCTGTTTAAAATCCCGCTCACGTCATTGAAATGTACGCCTAAAATAACAATCAGCCGCCTGTTTTCTCCCAGAAGCGCACAACTCATGTTGACAGCTGCATTCCGATGCTAGGATAAAGTGATGCCCGCTTAGAGAAACCTCTGGTTATGACGTCACCGCTGGTACCTCGTGCCAAACAGATCCTGCTGCCTGCTTGGCTGAAGCCTAACTCCTGCCTCGTTTCACCTTTACAACATTTCTTGTGGATTCCTGCATAATGGCCAATGTCACTTTCATTAACAGACAAATACCTGCGCTGTATTCAAATTATGTTAAGTGTTATCGCGGAATAACAACAGGATACAGGAGATGCTACGTTAGGTCACTCGCTTAGCTCCGAGCTGCGCGTACGCGTGCGAATGTTTGCTGGAAAAATTACGTTTTAAAGAATTACACATATATAAATTTTCAAGGTCTATTTATATTTTTCTGTGACGTGACAGTACTTGCAGGTTTAGTGTTTCACTGTATTCATATGTCCCTCATGTATCAATATCAGTGCCTACAATATATTCGTAAATTTTGAACTTGCCTTTTGTCAGCCTAACCTGATTTTGTTTAGAAATTGTAATGTCTATTAATGGGAGTATAAACATACTATTTAATAATAAAAATAGCAGTCGCAGAAGTCTCCCTGACGTGATTAAAGCAAATTTTAAAAAGTGACATTGTCACAATATTTGTTTAACTAATATTCCCTTGAAAATTTGATTTCATTACCGTAATGAGCGTTACAATCTGCATAAACTTGCATTTTAATTACATGCTACGATACAAAAATACAGAAATGAACGACGGTCACTCATTAATTCATCAACTCCATTCATTTTCGTGTATTTAAAAAGAATTTGAAAGTTTAAATGTTCGAAAAAGTAAAATAAAAATTTGTATTTTTAAAAATATTTGGAATCTCCGTAATTTTTAAACCATTGAATTAATTTTTTCTGGGTACGAAACTTGTGCGAACTATTACCACAGTTGATTTGAAGCAAAATGTAAAATAAAATTAATCAAAATTGAGAACTTTACAATGCAAAGACGCATAAACACCGATACAAATCTTAAAGAAAGACGTCTTCTTTTTATTTCAGCTTACATATATAACACCAAATAATTGTTCCCTTGAACGGAAAATTTAGAGCTCCCAAACAAACGTTTAGAGAATGATTGGGACACAAACGTTTTATTTAATACTTAATTAACCCTTAAGTGAGCTCTCCAGCGGCAAATTGGCCGCAATCTTTTATTTTCGCATCTTACGGTAGGTATCGATGGTGAAATGTTTTCAGGGCTTTGAGTATTTGTCAAGACCACCTTGAGGGACACGAACTGTATAAAAAGATAATACCACCTTATCTTCAGTCCGTCTGGAAATGAGGCATGAATGCGAGGTAGTTAAGTCTGCGGCCCAGTTGCCGCGGCGCCCCAAACCTGCAACTGATCTCGTAGTGTTATTCTCACTATATTTTTGCATTCATAGTCACTTTTATCCTTCAGGTATTTTTGTGTTTAGTGTTTTAGTTTATAGTTTTTTTTACCGTGTTTCTGTTCTATTCACGAAGTTTCCAAAGAGTCTATTGTAAATGTGGATTATAACGCAACAAAATATGGCGTTAATACTGTCAAATGTCTGCCAGTTACTCGACATCCCGAAGCACAAGACGTTGGAAAATTGCCCTTTTTTTATCGGCATTTATGCATTGCCGGAATAAATGCAAATATAATTTACAAATTCAACCATCTGGATTACAGTGAGCGAAGAGGCAACTTTTTGAAAAATTGGCACTCACTTTGATGAGTGGGCACTTGAAAGCTAGAGCGACAATCATAATTCTTTCAAAAGATCTTCAAGTTTTTTTGGGCAAATATAAGTTATTGGAAAATCAACAGGCTCAAGTACCAACACGTAGACCTAGTTGTCATATTTGCGGATTACATAAAAATAACAGAACCAAAACTGTCTTGCAAAGAATGTAATAAGAATGTTTGTAAGAATCACAGCCAGATGACCGCTGTTTGCACGAAGCTGAAGCAATGGACGTTGATTCAGATTAAATTTGTAAATATTAATTTTTAAATTTTTGTTTATAAATTTAGTTTTTTGATAAGTTTGACGACTAAGAATTCCGTAATATTTGTCATGTTTCTTGTAGAAAATGAAATCATTTTTCAGACAAGTCTTTGTATTCATTAACTATTGTCTATGTTTCAAATATTAAATCTTTTTTAAATAAATATAACTATTAAACAACTGAAAATTAAAATAAATCAATTAGAAACAAAGTGTAACAAAAAAACAATGCAATATGTCAACTTAAAATTAGTTTACATGGGTACAAAAGCGTAATTGTGCATTGAGGCCAAATTGCCGATACGCGCCCTGTTGTGTGATACACCTAGGTGCGCCCAGCGAAGGGTTAATGAATTTTAACTTAATTTAAAAGCACATTTACAAAAATTAATTTATGTAAATTTTCAATTTTCCCGTAAATTGAAAATTAATTATAAAAAAATGCTCACTGCAAATGAAAACAGTTACTTTAATTGTTTAATTTCATCAAAATCAATGATTTAGTTTAGTCTCTATACAGGCAGACATTTTTACGGAACGCAAATTTTAGGCTGTTCAGGAGAACGTAAAATTGATATGCATCGAAACTGATTTATTATACGACACCTAATAAATAACTAAATTTAAACATTTTCCAAAATGAAACTATAACGCATGACTTGCAGCTATGTTGGTTGCAAAATTTCAATTGTTGACGCCACTAAGCAGAATGTGGACGCAATCAATAAGGCCGTGAACCTAACACACATTCAATGTAGGCCTAGATTCTTTAGACTTGCCATGCTCTTTGTCTCACTATAACCACGCCTTGCAGTAAAATATTTTGATTTTTTTGTTATTGCAATACTTCCTAGATCTAGATAAAAGCATCGATTCAATGGAAGGTTAACACATGTACAATTAATTCCGCCAACAATGTGCTGAAGCCACGTCATATTGACGTGGGGCTATTCTTTTGGGTGTGTAGGCTATTTCCAGAGCATAAACAGTAGTTTTGATTCTATAGATTAGTAATTAGCTGATCGTGTTCCAGGTTAGTTGTCGAAAAATATTTACTTGCTACGGTATTGTTTAAATACAGTAAACTCTCGGTCGGACTCTTATTTAAAGGACAAAAAACCAAAAAAATTGTTTGAAATTTTATCCTTCTCAATGTTCAAAGTTTATGTTTGTTGATAACAAATCAGGAGCAGTGATCGGCGTTAACGAAAAATATAACAGCAGTAACTGTGTCTCGAACCTACGGATTGAAGGAAAAATTTAGAAAGCTTGCAATAATATTTTAAATACAAATTTTCGACAAGATTTTTTAAACGTTCTGCTTCGTATACAGTAATAATAATTATTATTATTGTTATTATACGTATAATAGTATAATAATAATACATTATTATTATTATTATTATTATTATTATTATTATTATTATTATTATTATTATTATTATTATTATTATTATTATTATTATTATTATTATTATTATTATTATTATTATTATTATTATTACCATAAAAAAATATGGATAATTTTGGAAGCATTTTAAGTCAATGTTCATATAGACAATGTTATTTCTCTTTCAGATGACATAAAGAACAGAATAAAATTGAAACAGACAGACAAAAAGAACAGACAGGCCTCCATCGAAGGCCTGTAATTTAAGTACAATAAATGTGCCTTACATTTTGATATAGTTTTGATAATTTTTACAATGCTGTGTAGATAAAACCGGTTACCCAAATCCAGATCACTGTAAATATTATGGTAAATGGAACTAGTATGTTATACAGTATATATCATGAGCTGATAGTTTCAGTTAGTCTATGAATAAGCTTGTTGCAGTGCAACATGTATATTATGTTTTTTGCCTTTTTTACAGAGAGAAAGTAATATTGTGGGAAAAAACTGGTTATTTTCTTGTTGTAGTTCCTACTTATTTCTGTTTTAAACGTGTAATACGTCTAAAAAAAATCTTTTTAATACAATGTTGGTTCAGTTACTTTGTAAGATTATTTATATATAATACTAAAATTTGAGCAAATATCTAGAACTGATTTTTAAAAAAATCTTTCTGTTGCCAATTTCGTAGTTTTTTTAATAATTTCCAACGCGCTTTTTAGACAGTAGTAGCTTACCGTGGTAACGAAACAAAATTATGCATTTTTTTACCACACTTTTGATGAAACATTTATCAAAATTATTACATTAGTTTTTTTTTGAAAATATTATTTTTGTTTTCCATAATAATGTACATTTTATAAAAATTTAGAAATACAACAAAATTAAAACCGCTTTTAAACTAATGAAACATTTGTTTGTATTTAATTTGAGTAATTTTTTTAGTTAGAAGAACTAAAAATTTATATACCTGAACATCTTATCTAGATTTACGGTCTGACTTTAAATGTTTTTCCTAAATACACTTTTCCAAATCACATGTTGTTTGATGGAAAATTAACATGAGATACGCGATACAGCGAATGTACTTTTGAAATCTAGTACATATCTATCGCAGAGTGAAGAATCCAGGTGACTCATTTCGCGTGATGGCCTCTAAGGCTCGCTGGAGGCGTTCCAATCCGCAGAATGTCAACCTTTCTTTGGTTATTTACTGTTTCGGAAAGTCCGCTGTGGAAATAATTGATACAGCGCCAAGACATGTGATGTGTCATTCTGAACAAAAATCTGTTTTCATGATGCAATCGTTGCAAGAAAAATATTTTGTACGTGTCCTTCTCAATAAATAAAACTTTACATTTTTACTTATTCGTATTTTGCAAAACATTCGACATATTTAAAAAAAGTTTATATTCATTTTTAATTGAACCGTGCTTTGTTTTCTATAAATTCTGGAAAGATAATATTTTTTAAATATTTTTATAAATATTTTGGGAGCAATTGTTGTTCAGTAAAATTACGTAAAAATAATATAGTTAAAAAAATGTTTCTCAGAAAATTATTATTATTAAACTGGTAATAACAAATACTAAATATATTTTCTCTTTTTGGAGTGAGAATCTGTATAAACGTAACTGATTTATAAATCGTAGCTGGGAGGTTAATAAACATTCGGGAAACTATTAACATAAATGTTGTCAACAGAAACAATATAGTTACAGGGGAGAATACTTCTCTCACCACTGGCCAACTTGCCAACTTGTACAATACATTTAAATAGCTTATAGACTACCTTAACAATATTTTAAACTACTTTTTACGAAAATTATTATCACTTTTATCTACTCCTGGATTGACCTGATGTGATTCTTTTTTTATATATATTTTTTGTGACGTTTTACCTTTTTGTTTATATTTTCCTTTATCTTTTACCTTCTATTGTTTTTCTTTTTTTTAATATATTCCATAAAACGTTTACGATCTACTGTATTACTCGTTCTTGTAAGGCTATTTTTAACGGGTTTTTAATTTGGTTTTTATTTTAAGTATAAATTGACAACAGAAAAGAGGCTCTGCATAAAAATTTGAAATTAGGTAGATAACAGAAAAGTCAAATACAAATAAATTTACTATTGATGTCGATAAATGTCTTAGATTAAAAATTTTTTTCTAATACCATACTGATGTTTAAATTTCAAAACAATCACTTTTATTGTTTTTACGGTTAACATTTTTCTATAGATCATTGATGATAAACCATTTTTGTTTTAAAATTTGACTTTACTGTAGTTTATTTGTTTGAGTTTTGATTTTTTTAAATAAAATTTTTTTTGTAAAATACAGGGCACCTCCGGGATTTGAACCTGGGATCTCCTGCACTCAAAGTAGGAATCGTACCCCTAGACCAAGAATCCACTTACTTTCAACAACAAAAAAAACATAGTTTTAAGTTAAAGTAAGTTCAGTCTATAACAGAAGATCTTAAATACAGACTGTGGCTTTAGCTGGATAACGTACTACTGCATATTAATGCAGAACTATAAGTTACAAATTCGTGAAAATTAACTTAAAAATTATTTTAAAACAAGGAGGTTGAACCCACACAAACTAAATGTTATTTTAATTGAAAATCACTATTGGACCGAATTTATTTGACCTACGGCCTCGATAGAATATCGCCATTATGCCAATAAATGTTTGCGAAGCATACTCACCTAAAACGATGTCTGTTCAGATGTCAGAAAAATCTAAATATTGTGAAATATATTTTTTTAATTTTTACCATAAGCTATTCAACGATATTTTTGAAAAAAAATGTATAGTAAAGACTTTATATTTGTATTATTAAAAGTAATATATACAGTAACGTTAGCCGCCTCGGTGGTCTAGTCGATAGCGTACTAGGGTTTCACCCTGAGGACCCGGGTTCGATTCTCGGCGAAGGCTTGGCATTTTCATACGCTATAAATCATTCCATCGTCTGCATTAGACCAAGTGTGCACAATAGTCGGACGTTAAAAAAAAAAAAAAAAAAAAAAAAAAATTACAGTATATACAGTAACTATATTGTCAAAATTAAAAATTTTGTCCATTGGTAATAACTAATATTACTAAATTATCTTGACTAAAATTTATCACAGTAGCAAACTGATTTAACGAGGTTAATACCAATTAATTTCAAACACATTTTAAGCAATACAAAAAAAACTACAACCGCAGTAACTGATAAATCAATGTAGAAATTAAAATATTTGTGTAAGAAATAAGCAATTCGTTTTTGTCAGGTATTAACGGATAAAACCTAAACAAAACCGAATCAAATTTATTAGGATCCGGTAAATTTAGTTTCCATCACTTTCTTACTCGTTATAAACCAAAAAAGATAAAAAAAGATAAAATTTGTCCCGACACTTGTATCGATCAAGTTACAAACAGACGGACGACATTCCAAAGATATACGTTTCTATTTGACGGTTTTATATTTCCAGTTTTAAAACAGTTGGTTTTTTAAAAAATAATAGTATTATTGATTTATTAATATTTCTTTACTAAACAAATGCGTACAATAACAATAATAAGACACTGTCATAAATTGAAGACAACACAAACTAATAAAAAAAAAACAAAAATAGATGGCAGCACAGTAGGCAACCGGCAACCGGACGCTGTCCCTATACTGTGACTAACAACAAAACGGAATTGATTCCAGATTTGACATTTAATGAATGTGGTAACCGATCTCTTATATAAGTGAAAGCATCATTTTAAAATAATATTTTTTTTTTGTCTTAACCTGACATTTAGCTGTATTTGTAGGGTTATAATTTAAGTAAATTAATCCATTTGCTGTGTGTTTTTTGTGTTTTGAAAATATCAAAGTCTTCCACTGCGTCGAATTGCCCTGACTAGTCGGTGCGAAACACAAGTATCCATTAACAACATATGTTAATTTTAACGTTATACATTACTAATATAATACCAATGTTTTGTTTAACAATTTT